>LR812531.1:50181431-50358931 GCA_903798195.1 Danio kyathit
TTATGTGTATTTATAATATTTATTTAACAATAAAATTACAATAATTCGCAATTTACAAACTAATTGAATGGGAGTGTGTTCTGTGTTATGAATGTATTACAACTGTGTTATTAATGTGTATTTATAATGTTTATTTACCATGAAATTGTAACAATTAGCAATTTACAAACTTATTGAAGCGGAAATATTGGCAGTGTGTTTAGTGTTTTCCAAGTAAAAAGCTAAATTTGACAATTACATTTTATAAGGAAATAAAATATCTTTATTATTTTTTTAGTACAATTGTGTTATTTATGTGTATTTATAATATTTATTTAACAATAAAATTATAATAATTAGCAATTTACAAACGTATTGAATATGAAATATTGGGAGAGTGTTCTGTTAAAACTCACATAGAAATACATTTATTTTTTTTTACAGATAATTACATTTTATAATGAAATACAATATCTTTATTTATTGTTTTATAGTACAATTGTGTTATTTACTATAGGTCTATTTATAATATTTATTTAACATAAAATTATAATAATTAGCAATTTGCAAACGTATTGAATCAGAAATATTGGGAGTGTGTTCTGTGAAAACTCAACTCTACTTCAAGTAGAGAGCTAGTTAATTTTACAGATAATCACATTTTATTGAGGAAATAAAAAATCTTAAGTTTTAGGAACAACAAATAATAACTTGACTTCTGGTTGATCATTTAGTATCAGAAGTGGCTTATATGAAAGGCAAAGACCTCTAGATTACACGTATATTACCAAAATAAAATATGATCATGCCTTGATTTTTAATTATTTAATTAGGACAGGAAGATCTGACTTTGACTTAGACAAAAGTATTGTTACTTCACAGAAATAATGCACAGTATAGAATATAAAGTCATGGTGCAGTGGAAAAATAATGAATATAGTGTGTGACGCCCATGAGCTTGGAGGACTGCATCCATACATCTCTGCAATGACTCAAAGAAATTATTAATAAAGTCATCTGGAATGGCTAAGAAAGCGTTCCTGCAGGACTCCCAGAGTTCATCAAGATTATTTGGATTCATCTTCAATACCTCCTCCTTCATCTTACCTCAGACATGCTCAATAATGTTCATGTCTGGTGACTGGGCTGGCCAATCCTGGAGCACCTTGACCTTCTTTGCTTTCAGGAACTTTGATGTGGATGCTGAAGTTTGAGAAGGAGCGCTATCCTGCTGAAGAATTTGCCCTCTCCTGTAGTTTGTAATGGGCAGCACAAATGTCTCGATACTTCAGGCTGTTGATGTTGTCATCCACTCTGCAGATCTCTCGCACGCCCCCATACTGAATGTAACCCCAAACCATGATTTTTCCTTCACCAAACTTGACTGATTTTTGTGAGAATCTTGGGTCCATGCGATTTCTTTCTTCTACCTTGTGCCACTTTTCCAAATGATCAACTAGAAGTCATGTTATTATTTGTTGCTCTTACAACTGGAATCGACAAGACCTTTGTCAGGTAGTGTACATATAAAAATAATTAACAATTTACAAACTTATTGAATTGGAAATAAAATATAGGGAGTGTGTTCTGTGACAACACATAGAAGCAGCAAGCAATGCACAGAATTAAACCGAAATAGTATTTTTCTGTTTGTTTGCTTAGAACGAGTCAACTACAACGCACCTTTTCTTTTTTAAACTGCACAGAAAATCCAACTCTATCTCACGGCAATTCATAACTTTTTGATTTAGTGGCTAATTCGTATGAATTTGTACGATCTCATTCCTACAATTTAGTAAGATTTGCTTATCTCCCAATGATGGTTGGGTTTGAGGGGCGGGGTTTGGTGCTACGCCTCCTTTTAAATATCATCCATTATTGTACGAATTAGCCACTAAACTGATAAAATGTAAAATAGTTAGGTTTCCTCGCGAGATCAGGCTGGAAAATCAGTGTTCTTGAATGAGGTTAAACGTGTCAGAAAGAACACTTCTGTGCTGTCGCTCATCTTTACTTTCTCGAGCTTTAAAGCTTTGCTCTTTGTAGAGGTGGATCTGACATTAGCGCAGTGGAAGGTGAAGTGAAAGCTGCTGTTGTTTTGGGGTAGAGGACGGGGCGGCCGGTTCATGCCAGCCCATCTGCTGTGAGCTCAGATCCTGTGTGTGTGTGTCAGTGTTAATCGTGCAGAACCGAGTATTTTGTAGGGTAGGACAGGCTATGCTGACACCATCATCTCAATATTAAAACACTCAAGACTTACACACATTCGCATGCAGAGCGAGCACCACTGTGTCTCATAGACGCTCATGTTTGTGTTTGTGTGTGTATGTGTGTGTTTCTCTCTGCAGGCCACGGATAATGACATTGGCACGTTTGGAGTGGTTCGGTATTACTTCAGCGATGAGCCAGACCAGTGAGATTATCATTCATTAACATACTGTGACCTTTCACATTGATACAGCATCCTGGTTAATTCATTCATTTCCTCTGATTCATTTAATCCGCATCTCTGTAGATTTGCATGCTTTCCCCCTTCTGTTCCTGTAGACTGCTTTCTTTGTGTTTGTGTTTGCAATGCATAGTGTTTACCGCCTTCACTTTTTGCAGCAATTTATATTTTATAATGTATAAGGCTTATGCTTCATTGTCTCATGACATCACTATATGCACATCATTTGTTGTGCAACATCCAGTAATTAGCTTATTTCAGTAATAAAATGAGCATCTCACTTGCTAATTTTTTTAGGAATAGTTATTTATAAATGCATACATTGTAGTTAATTAGTTTATTTTATTCAGGAGTTAGACATATTTATACATGCATTACTTTATGGAAATTCAAACACTCTGCATTGAAATGACTAAAACTAAAAATGTAAATGAAAAGCCAATTAGAAATAAATATTTAAAAAAGAACAAACAAATTAATAAAAACTTAAAACTGCAAAAGCATCCCAGCAGACACAACATCAGGACGTTAATATTAGGTTTGATTTAGGTCACCAGCGTTTAAGGACAATGTTATTTTGACGTCCAATAATAACGTGAAATGACGTCGCCAAACCAATCCAATGTCGAGCCAGAATGTTAAACCAACATCATATTGACGTCAAATACTGACATTTATTCATCAGTGATGGCAACCAAAATCCAACATCTGACATAATATTGGTAACGTCCACACAATGTCAAGCTTTAACATCATTAGACATTGATATTTAGTTGGGGTACTCGTCAATCTGATGTCATGTTGACGTCCTGTGCCTGGTTGGATATAACAATTCTTTATTATCCCTCTACCGCACGGTGTTACCATATGGCAACATGATATTTATGTTCATTTCCCTGACACTGTTTTAAGACCAACGCTGAATTTTTTTTTTTTTTTTGGAAGAAGAAGACCTTAGTGTAGCCGATGATGTTCTTTGGTTAAGTGACATGACATGAAGTGTTTTTCTGTAGCACGATTTCTGATAGACTGGCGTTTATTGTGAGTACTTGGTGAATGCAAATGTAAACGTCAATAAAAGCAAAGGATCTAATTATGTCAGATCCACAAAAAAATCTGAAACATCACCTCCAGTAAGTTATGATGACATATTCTCAACTTTTTATCAAACTAGTTTTTTCTAAATCGATTAAATGTATGTGTTGCCAAATGGCAACACTGTGCAATAGTGGAACGTGCAATATTGCAACGGGTTAGCTAGCTAGCAAGGTCAGCTGTCATCTTTTAAGTTGTAATATTAACAACATGAATGCTAGTAATATAATGTTGATTAGTCATATGGTAATGGCATTTGCATTATGGATAAAATCTAGTTTTAATGGCAGTGCTACTTTTGAATAGATATAAATACAGAGAACAGTGTATTAGCGAGCACCACCATGTTCTATGGTTAGTGAAACAAGAAAAGGACAGAACTGGCTCTTCCTGCAGCTGAAAGTTAGGATGAGATGGGTTTTAGTGACCATGACAAGGATGCAGATTGGACATTTGATAAGAGCAGTGATGAAGACAGTTCAAGTTAGCTAGCTCTAAGGCAGATAAGACAGACGTAGTATAGTATATAGAATAATATTTAAATTTTGTTAGCTAGTAGCTACATTATTCTGATGCATCTGGATATACTAGACTTGTTGTTTATTTGTTATAATATTTACTGGAGAAAATATTTATATTTACTGTATTATGTATACATGATAATACATGATTGTTTTCAATAATATTCAGCAAAAAATAATGGAATAAATGAAAGCTGTTGGAATATCAGTTGTTGGAAAGTATGTATAAGGTGTCATTTATAAGTTCTGTGTTAAAGCTTATAATACTGCAACACCAACTAAATCATTTCAAACAACACAATTATTAATTACAAGGAAAGTTCTAAATTAGACATTTCTATGTTAGATCCACTGTTGGACGTTGTTGCCATATGGCAACATATCATAAAGTACCTTAAAAAATAAGTTTTTCCAAAAACATTTTTACAGCACTTAAAAACTATTTTAAGAAAAGAAAAACAGTCAAACATATATATATTTTTATAGATCTATCATAATGCGTGCAGTAGAGGGTTAAGGGTTTAAAATTTATTAATACTAATTATCATAAAAGCTAAATATAAATACTGCAAAATATTAATAAGTAGTAAAAATGTTAATTCTAAATGATACTAAATAATGCACGAATTTATACAGTAACTTAAAAGTAAAATTAAAATCTTTTAATAATTAGTGTGTGTGTGTGTTGCTTTAGCATCTAAAAAAAAAAACATATATATATATGGCCTATATATATGTATATGAGGTCCTTAACTACTAAAATTGAAAATAAATCAAGCATATATCACACATAACCCCTATTTTCAGTCACAACAAATGAAAGCATTTGTTTGCTCTGACTAATAGCCATTTTCTTGGGGAAAAAGGAGCAGCATATATGATTTTATTTAATAGCCCTATCCCAGGGGTGTCCCAACTTGGTCCTGGAGGGCCGGTGTCCATGGAGAGTTTATCTCCAACTTGCTTCAACACACCTGCCAGGAAGTTTCTAGTCTATCTAGTAGGAGCTTGATTAGCTGGTTCATGTGTGTTTGATTAGGGTTGGAGCTAAACTCTCCAGGACACCGGCCCTCCAGGACTGAGTTTGGACATCCCTGCCATATCCGCTTGTTTAGTGTGACGTCACGCAATGCATCTTCCGAGTTCAAGCGCTCTATCAAACTGTATGGGGAGACTCAACAAATGGTAATAATAAACGTTTACAAATCGCTGTAATACTTTCGAAAATTCGATTGCGTTATATATATATCCATGCCTAATATCCGATGGCCAGAAAGTGAATAATTTTTTATAATATTGGTTCAATTATTGGTGTCTGTGATGCAGCATATACAGAGACTGTTGTGTACATCATATCATATTATATTAAATTCTCTATAATGTGGGATATGAATAAAAAATCATAAATGAATGTTTTCTCAATTCAGTTGAGTAGCGGCTTGGACCCGGAAACCGTACTCCATTAGTCAAGAATTAATAAGTGGATATATGTATAATTACTACATTTCTAATGGGTAAAACTGAAAGTAAATTATACACAAAGATAAAAGTACAGCAATTTTAATGTATTATGCAATTCTGGACACATCTCCTGCATGCTCCAGCACTTTCAAGCTCCTGATTGACTCGTTGATGTATTTGTTTAATCATTGATGGTGGCTGGTTTCTGCAGGTTCTCATTGGATGCTGAAACAGGTTGGGTGACTCTGAGAGGTCGGCTGGATTATGAGCTCATGCGGCGCTTCACTTTGACCATACTGGCAAGGGATGGAGGAGGAGAGGAGACCACAGGACGCCTCCGCATTAATGTGATGGATGTAAACGACAATGCTCCAATCTTCCAGAAGGAGGCGTACACAGGCTCACTCATGGAGAACGAACAGGCTCCACAGCAGGTCATCCGAGCCCGGGTGAGAAACATCAAGCGGAGATTGATTAAAAAAAATATACAAATTTGAGGATCAACTAGAACAAGGGTTCCCAAACTTGCCAGAATAATCCCAGAATAACAATGCCAGTGACTCGCAACCCCCAAATTTCTTGGAGGTGTAAAATATAAATATAGAAACATTATTGAGTCATCTCAACTTAACATGACTCAAACAGACTAAAAATGTTAATTCAAACCTGATTAACTTATTAAAATAATTTAAATCAAATTAACTTTTCTAGTCAATCGGACCAAAAATATTAAGTTAAAATTTTTATGACCTAAAATAATTAGTTGAAACCTGATTAACCTATTAAAATAAGTTAAAACAAATGAACTTTTGTAGTCATCTCAACATGAATCAAACACAATAAAAATATAATCAAGAATTTGATTTGATTTTTTAAAATATTTCCCAAATAATGTTTAACAAAGCAAAGAAATTTTAACAGTATGTCCAATAATATTTTTTCTTCTGGAGAAAGTCTTATAGTTTAATCCTTATAGTTTTGCAATTTTGTTTTGACAGATTTTGCGATTTTGATTTGATTTGCAATTTAATTTTGTAGTCAAGTGAATTCAATAATCTGTATTTTAGCTTCTTACTGCTAAAATGCAGTGAGTGTTAGTTAAAAAAGGAGCTTAAAAGATATTAACTTATACATAAGTACAATTTCAGAGATGTTTGCTTGTGTGTGTGTGTGGTGTGTGTGTGTGTGTGTGTGTGTGTGTGTGTGTGTGTGTGTGTGTGTGTGTGTGTGTGTGTGTGTGTGTAATGAAAGATAATAAATTTGTATATTAAAAGTATATTTTCATTTGTTTATTATAAATTTTCATTATTTTTATAAAACTGTAATATTAAACTTACAGTTTAAATGCACATTTGTAAATAAATACTTAAAATAGTAAAATAGTGTGATAAGCAATTTGACAAAATGGTTTAAAATTTTGGTACATCAAAAAGTGTGTTTATGATAACCATCTGACAAGATAATGCAGCAAAAATTTGTTCTTAAAATGTCACTAAAATGTAATATTTATACCTCATAATTAAATAGAAAATCAGGCTGCAAAAATAACCCATTCAATAAGCTGGCTACAGGCCTGACAGTGTAACGTTAAAAGAATGTTTATTAACTGATAAAGAGAAAGTTTAATAAAGACTTCCGTTTATTTTAGCCGTAGTGCAAATTAAACATGTCTCATGAGTATTAATATAAGATGGAGCACAGGCTGTACAAACTGTTTCAACTGAAATTGCACATGTTAGTTTGAGAGATCAGGAGAACTGGCAGGCAGGGATCATATACTTTTGTATTTAGCTGTTTATTCTGCGTTAAAGTGGGGAAAACACGAGCATTCGAGCTCGAGTTTATGTGACTTACACTTTTCGTTGAAAAAAGCTCTTTATGTCCTTTTTTGCTGCTGCCATCCTCACCTGTGTGTGTCACAGACCTCGCACACCTCATTCTTTCACAGGGAATTCACCTGCGCTGTTTTGGCGCTGCTTTCCTGAACGCAGCTACAGCCTCTCATATGACAGCAGGGAAAGGCCCAGCCTTTCTAGGTTAACATGTCTAGGTTAATATTGACAGTGTGATTTTTTTTTTTTAAGTGAATCAAATTATTGGTGGGGACATTTCAATAGTTGGTCCTCCTTCGCGTCCCTTCCGGCAGTCATGCATTTGCTCTGAGCGTGGGAAGTTAAATAATATATATGTCATATCGCAGCCTCTTGCGATTAGCTAATCGCAACGTTCCAAATCGCGATTGCGATTCAATTAATTGCACAGCCCTAGTTGATGATCAGTGCTTTAAGCTGTATAGAAGTGTCTTGAAAAATATCTAGTCAAATATTATTTACTGTCATCATGGCAAAGATAAAATAAATCAGTTATTAGAGATGAGTTATGAAAACTATTATGCTTAGAAATGTGTTGAAAAAACTTATCTTTGTTCAACAGAAATTGGGGAAAAAAATAAAGAGGGAGGCTAATAATTCAGGGGGGCTAATAATTCTGACTTCAACTGTACCTAAATGAAAATAGTAACAGTTCTTGACCCCAGTGAGCTACAAACAAACATTAAGTATCATTGATTAAAAGATACTTTAAGGGTTACTATGGTTTATCTAACCAGTTTAATAAGAAAGAAAGTAATAAGAAAGAAAAAGTGTACTGTTCATTTTTTTTTTTCATATACAAACACATGAAAACATTACTGTACAGTATTAACCTAGAAAAAATGTCTTTAAAGCCAAGTGTCTCATGAGTAAACATATACAGTATAATAAACATATAACATATAAGATATATAATAAACAGATTTGTTGTCTTGACTTTTTGTCATAATTGTTTTTACAGTGAAGGAGGAATCGCTGTTGACTTGTATAACTGATGCTTTTCAGAGTAAACTGGAATATTCTTCAGGATCTGATTGAATATTATGTTGCTGAATAGACAGAAATGGTTGAAAAGTTAAAGGGGGTTGTAAAGTTAACTAAGTCAACTTTTTCCACTCTCTCCCTCAAAGACAAAAAAAAAAACATGCACAGATGCATCAAGCACAACCAGTCAAAACTAGATTTTAAAAAGTTGGTCAAGACACACTTTGAAGTAGACTTGAGAACCCAAGCTTGGAAGTTTGAAGCTGTAGAAGCTTAAATATTTGAAGATTTTCAGCTTGAAGTAGTGTGGTGTTTAAAATGGTCCTTTAATGATTTCATCAAATATTGATTTCTTAACTCTTCTGAAGTTAAAACATTGGTATTGTTGACTAAAAATGAACATAAACTTGTGAAAATGGCAGCTTTTTTGTTAATTTAACTAGCTATTATGCTCTAATCAAATAATTCAAATTATTAATATGAAATGTTAAGAATTGTACAGATATTTCCAAAGTGCTGTTTAACTGAGAGAAGTTTTTCAACACATTTTTAAACATAGTTCTTTTAATAGCTCATTTCTAATAACTGATTCATCTTTGCCATGATGACAGTACATAAAATTTTACTACTGTAGATATTTTTCAAGATGCTATTCAGCTTAAAGTGACATTTAAAGGCTTAACTATGTTAATTAGGTTAAGTTAATTAGGCAAGCAATTGGACAACAGTGGTTTGTTCCTATAGCCAATTGAGAATAAATGCTTTCTTAATAATATTGATCTTAAAAATGGTTTAATTATGTTTTTTAAACTGTTTTTATTCCAACCAAGCTAAAAGAAAACAATAGGGTATCCAAAAAAAAAAAAAGAAATAATGCAGGAAATACTGTGAAAAATGTCTTTGTTCCATTGAACATAAAAAAATAAAAAATAAAAAAATATATTCACAGGTGGCTAAATAATGTTGCTTTCAACTGTAGATAGAAAAGTTCAGAAAGTTTACGAAAGGATATTCTATTATATTCTATAAGAGTCTTTGCTCTTGGGCAAGTTTATTTATATAGCACATTTCATACACAATGGCAATTTAAAGTGCTTCACATAAGCAAGAATAAAAGAAAAACAACAAAAAATAAAAATGCTTAAAAACAGATTAAAATGTTTTAAAGGAATTTCAAGAGTTCATATTTAGCTGATGATTGATAATAAAGCTTGTTTGGCATGCTGTTCCGGGAGAGAGCCCTGAGCTTATGAGATCCTCGAGCCCAGGGCTCCCTACAGTTTGAAGGGCAAGAGGGAAGTTTGAGCTCAGGTAGATCTCGATGAACTCCCCCAACTTATTTCTGGCTAATGACAGATATAAAATGGCTAAGGAGAGGTGTACGGTTGTTAAGAGCTTGGCTATGAATTTGGTATGTTCAATTTACTTAGGTTGTGTGTTTTTTGGACTGTGGGAGGAAAGTGGAGAACCTGGGGAAAACCCACGCGAGCACAGGGAGAACGAGCAAACTCCGCACAGAAATGTCAACTGGTTTAATAGGGACTTTAACCAAAGACATTCTTGCTGTGAGGCAACAGTGCTAATCACTAGGCTGCCGTGTCCCCCATCTGGAAAGGAGGGGGAGTAGGGGTGGGTAGGGGGGGATTCTTCAAGACGAATATACTGAGATAAGAAAACTCTGGTTATTTATTGTGAGTTAGGAATCATCTGATTGGTGAATCAGTCGTGAGCTGATGCGGGACCAGCTGTGAACAATCATAAGCATGTGATCCTCTTGAAATTAGTTTATAAATAAACTTCTTGAAAAGAAAGACATAATAGTGTGATCTGTGGGATGTAGCACAGTGCTCATTCAGTAAAGGCACAGCTAAACAGATGTGTTTTAAGTCTTGATTTGAATGTGCCTAATGTTGGAGCACATCTGATCATTTCTGGAAGCTGATTCCAGCAGTGGGGGGCGTAGTAGCTGAAGGCGATTTCACCCTGCTTTGACTGAACTCTTGGAATTTCTAATTTACGTGATCCTAATGATCTAAGTGATCTGTTAGGTTTGTATTCAGTGAGCATATCTGTAACGTACTGAGGTCCCAGGCCATTTAGTGATTTATGGACAAGTAATAATACTTTAAAATCTATTCTGGATGTAACTGGGAGCCAGTGCAAAGACCTGAGGACAGGTGTGATGGGTTCTGATTTTCTGGTTCTGGTCAGAATCCTGGCAGCAGCGTTCTAAATGAGCTGACTGTTGTTTTGGGAAGGCCACTATGGAGTCCATTACAGTGATCCACACTGCTGCTGATAAAAGCATGAACAAGTTTCTCTAAGTCCTCAAGGGAAACAAAGCATGTAATTCTTGCAATGTTTTTGAGATGATATTATGCTGATTTAGTTACTGAATTTGAATATCTCTTCAATGTAAATCTATGGGGTTTGAGTTATTTTGGGAAAAATCTGAACAGTTAGAAATCATAAAGCACACTAAGTCAGAATTGATGGTCAGAGTGGAGTTGGGAGGCTGTAGCTTGACATTTATGGAGTAGTTAATATTAGAAATGCTGGTCTCAGAAGAATAGTCTAATATCATGGAAATTTCAATGGCGTTACAGCAAGAGTCATTGAGATAAATGAGAATGTGATCCGCTTGCTGTTAGAGACCTCCTGTTCTGCAGTGTTGTAGTGTGTCGGTCATTTAGTTAGTGTTCAGAGTGTCTGTATCAGTGTTTAATTCTCTCTGTGTTTGGAAACGGCAGCACTAATTACAGCCGTCTGCTCTGATCTGTGCTGTGATGGACAGTTTGACTGATCTGACCAGCAGGGGGAGATGTGTGTGTGTTGTGTGTGTGTTTGCCTGTTCACATGGAACATCTTCATTGTAAAACATTAATTTTCTTGGAAGTGCAAGAATGAGACAAAAGGTGATACAGTAGAGTAATTCAGTAACTTTTACGTGACTTTCATATACTGAATGTTTGTTAGATTTTGGATTTTATTTCTTTAAGAGTGATATACTGTGACTGGGACTTTGATGAAGTGTTCTTTTGACATTGTTCATATGTTTGATCATTTATTAATACTATTGTTTAATATAAATCATATGTAAATCATAATGTAATCAATCAGTTATGTAAACAATGCAAATAATGTAATCAATCAGTTATGTAAACAATGCAAATCATAATAATATACAAACAAAAATGGCTATTTATGTCTTAGTTTAAATTGTTTTTAGGTTTTAATCATTATTATATTTTGTTTCACTTTTATTTTTATCTCAGTTGCCAAAATAGTTTTTTTTCAATTTTTTTCTAATTTCTGTAATTTTATGCACTTTTATAATTGATTAAATTTTTCTAATTTAAGTCATCTAATTCATCAGAATTTTTTTATTGTATTATTAGTTTTAGTCAACAACAACACTGCGTTGACTCTATAAAAATATTGACATCTTTGTTTATTCATTCATTAATTTTCTTCTCAGCTTAATCCCTTAATTAATCTGGGGTCGCCACAGCGGAATGAACCGCCAACTTATCCAGCATATGTTTTATGCAGCGGACGCCCTTCCAGCTGCAAGCCATCACTGGGGACATTTTTGTTTATAGTTTACGTTTTCCTTTAATTTAGTTTTAATTTATGTTAACAATAATAAAATTATTTATTATTTATTTCTACATTGGCTTGCAAATGTAAAAAAGGTCATGAAATCGGCAGTATTCCTTTATAAAATATCAGACAAGCAAATATGGAAGTACATTTGGTGAAGCTGTGTAAAATCTCTCATGAAAATATAAGAATACAAAATGAATTTCTGAGTGTGTTTAATAATGTAATGTATTAGTAATATGGTGATTGTTTAATTTCTTTTTGCTTGAGTCACATGACAGCTTTTACACCAGGGTGTCTGCAGGGTCTTAATACTGTATGTCTTAAATTTCAAAAATGACATTTTAGACCTTAAAAAGTCCTAAATTCACTGAAATATTTTGTTGTAGGTCTTAAATCGTTTTAAACAGGTCTTTTTTTCCTTTGTCTATGTAAAGCTACCCAATGAGGCCAACACTCATTCAATCACCAACAGTCCATCTCAATAAAGCTTTTAACAAAAGTTACGTTTATATCAACTTTATATTCCAATATGGTTTCATTATCTCTCTTACATCCTTACAAAAATGTTTGTTTAAAAGTTCTAAATGTATTTATAGCTATCTGGTGAGGACATTGGTCTTAGACAGTCTGTTGTGCATAAATTTATTTTATTATAATTTTTAAAACTTGTCTTTTTTTAAAAGAAAAATTATGCTGACAAAAATATATACAGTTGAAGTCAGAATTATTATTATTTTTCATTTTTAAATATTTTCCAAATGATGTTTAACAGAGCAAGGACATTTTAACAGTATGTCTGATAATATTCTTTCTTCTGGAGAAAGTCTTACTTGTTTTTTTTTTTTTCAGCTAGAATAAAAGCAGTTTTGATTAAAAAAAAAAAAAAAAAAAAAACATTTTAAGGTCAAAATTATTAGCCCCTTTAAGCTAGATCGATAGTCTAGAAAACAAATCACTGTTATACAATAACTTGCCTAATTACCCTAACCTGCCTATTTAACCTAATTAAATTTTTTTTTTAAACATTTGAAGGTCAAAATTATTAGCCCCTTTAAGCTATATATTTTTTTGATAGTCTACAGAACAAACCATCGTTATACAATAACTTGCCTAATTACCCTAACCTGCCTATTTAACCTAATTAAATTTTTTTTTAAAACATTTGAAGGTCAAAATTATTAGCCCCTTTAAGCTATATATTTTTTCGATAGTCTACAGAACAAACCATCGTTATACAATAACTTGCCTAATTACCCTAACCTGCCTAAATAACCTAATTAACCTAGTTAAGCCTTTAAATGTCACTTTAAGCTGTATAGAAGTGTCTTGAAAAATATCTAGTTAAATATTATTTACTGTCATCATGGCAAAGATAAAATAAATCAGTTATTAGAGATAAGTTATTAAAACTATTATGATTAGAAATCTGTTGAAAAAAAATCTTCTCTCCGTTAAACAGAATTTGGGGGAAAAAATAAACATAATTCAGTAGGGCTAATAATTCAGGGAGGCTAATAATTCTGACTTCAACTATGTATATACTGTAACTAGAGTTTGCTTGTTCTCATGCATTATTTGAAATATGTGGCTAAGAAAAAACTAATTTATTTTCATATTTTTATTATTTTTATTTATTTAATTATTTTTTTTAATGGGACAAGTAAAAATCTTTCCCACTGGCCATTTTAAAAGAATCCTTAGTGTTTAGCCCTAAATAAGTCTGAAATTTAATTCACAATGGTTTTAAAAAGTCTTAAAATGTCTTACATTTGACTTTGTGAAACCAGCAGAAACCCTGTAAACTAGAGCTGCGCGATATTGGAAATAAAACTGCCATTGTGTTGTTTTGGTTTTCTGCAATATATATTGCGATATGAATCTAATTTAACCAGAGGATTTGTACAGCTCAATTTGGAAAAAACTCATAACTTTATATTAATTGGGATGACTTTGTAGGACAAATAATCTGCATAAATTAAGCATATAGCCTTTTATGGTTTTCTGCAATGCTTCTAACTGTATTCAGGTACAGAAGTTATTCAAATGTAAAAAATAAAAAATAACACTTCATAGTCTTTGTTGTATAAAAAATAAACAATCTTTGTTAAAATGTTTGAATTTCTTAAACACAAATGGTTTAAATACACTTTAAAATCTCAGAGTCATAGGCCTTAAAAACAAAGCAAACAAGCAAATAAAAAAAAACGTTCACCCTTTTAAGGTTAAATGTGGTTTCTGGTCAACTGTAATCCCACTCAAATTTCCTAATAGATGAATAAGCTGTAACTGAACTGACATTGCAGACTCTGTAATGTGACTATTTCGGATTTGCACATTGCGATATTGATGCTGAAATGATATATTGTGCAGCCTTACATTTGACATATCTTAATGTGTCAGAGATGTAGAAGAGACGTATTAGTGTAAACAAAAATGTGGAAACCTCTCTGGAAACACTCAATTAGGATTCACTGACATCTACAATTTAGGATATATTGACACTTTAGATCTTTGTGTGTGTTTTTTTTTTCCTCAGGCGACAGATGAGGACTCTCCACCCAATAACATTCTGACCTACTCCCTCACATACGCCTCTCAGTTCAGGTCATTCTTCAGCATCAGCATTGCGGAGGGCTACGCAGGTCTGTGTTCAAAATCAAAGCCACATAATAATACAATTTCACTGCTTGTTCAGGCTGTTGGCAGGTTACATTAGACTCGCCATCGCACAGTGCATTAGCAGGGAATCGGATTTGGGTTTAACACCTTAAAGCGTGAAAATGCCTTTAGAGAAGGCTTTATGACCTCTGCTGTTTTCATAAAGCGATTATAGATGCCTTGTTCTAGCAAGCAGCTGCTTATCTGTTGTGAATATTTCTTTGATTTGAGTGTGGTAACCCTTGTTTGTTTGTATGTTTGCTTGTTTGTTTGTTTAGTCATCACCGTGACCCGTCCTCTGGATTATGAGCAGGTTCCTGGTGGATTGATCTTTCTGACTCTGATGGCTAAAGATGGAGGAAACCCATCCCTCAATAGCACTGTTCCAGTCATCATCGAGCTGATTGTGAGGCATAAACACAACAGTTTGCATTTAATTTAATATACTACACCAGAATGCAGTCTGCTTGCATGATACTTTTTTATTCATAGTCATGGTGTACAGTTGAGGCCAACATTATTGAAATATTTAGTCTTTTAAAAAATATATATGTATATTTCCTAAGTGACGTTTAACAGACCAAGGAAGTTTTCACAGTATTTCTCTTGTATTTATAAATATTTGACTGTTTATTATTGGCTTGAATTAAAAGCATTTTGTAATTTTTTTTTTTTTTTTTTTTTCAAACTATTTTAATCAATATTATTATTGATAACCCCATTATTATATAATATTATTAATAATAAATAATATTATAATTTTTATACAATATCATTTATATAATGTTAATAATAATAATGAATAATATTTTGTTGTTATAATTCCTTTTAGGTTTTTTATTTGATTGCCTATTTATTCTAACTTATTAACCTAGATAAGTCTTTAATTTGCACTTTAGGCTGAATACTAGTATCTTGCAAAACAAGTAGAACAATATTATGTGCTAATTTATTTTCCTTTGGCCTATCCGTGAATAGGATGATTTTTTTTAAAGCAAAAATTAATTTATTATTATTATTATTATTATCATCATCATCATCATCATCATCATCATCATCATCATCATTATTATTATTATTGTTATTGATATTCATTTGTTTATTTATTTATTGGGTGCATTTTAAAAACCATTTAAAAGCAAAAATGTGAAGATTTTTAAAGTGGAATTATTTTTTATTTTTGTTTTGAATAGGGTGAATTAAATTTTTTTGAGGATTTAAAAGCAAAAGGTGAAAATTTTTATTATGTGATTTATTTATTTTTCTAAATTTTTATGTTGAATAGGGTGAATTTTATTGTATAAAAGCATTTACACTAATTATTTTTTGAGTTGAAAGTTGTTTTTACAGTCATTTTAGAATTGTTATTGCAATAATAGTTTAGTTTTGCATTAATAGTTTTGCATTGATATTGCTTGTCTTGTTGAAACAATGAGTTATTGTTTACAAATTGCATTCATGCTTTTCCACTACTCAACACACTAACCTAGATGTGTTATTATTATTATTATTATTATTATTATTATTATTATTATTATTATTATTATTATTATTATTATTATTATTCATAATAATAATTAATTGATGTATTTATTATTATTATTATTATTATTATTATTATTATTAATATTATTAATATTGTTATTATTTATTCATTTATTTATTTATTGGATGCATTTTTTTAAGTATTTAAGAGCAATAATGTGAAGATTTTGTAGTGTCATTTATTTATTTATTTATTTATTTTCAATTTTTGTTTTGAATAGGGTGAATTTTATTTGTTTTTTGATTATTTAAAAGCAAAATGTGAACATTTATTAATTTGTTTATTTATTGGGTGCATTTTTAAAGTATTTAAAAGCAAAAATGTGAAGATTTTTATAGCATGATTTTTTTATAGAACTTTTATATTGAATAGTGTGAATTTCATTGTATAAAAACATTTACATTAATTACACTAATTAAATAATTCTGCATTGACATTGCTTATGTCTTGTTGAAATAATTAGTGTTTTATTGTTTACAAATTGTATTCAGGCTCTTCAATTATTCAAATCACTAACCTAAATTTATTTATTTATTCATTTATTTATTAACTATTATTATTATTATTATTATTATTGTTATTATTATTATTATTATCATCATCATCATCATTATCATCATCATCATCATTATTATTATTATTGTTATTGATATTCATTTGTTTATTTATTTATTGGGTGCATTTTAAAAACCATTTAAAAGCAAAAATGTGAAGATTTTTAAAGTGGAATTATTTTTTATTTTTTATTTTTGTTTTGAATAGGGTGACTTAAAAATTTTTGAGGATTTAAAAGCAAAAGGTGAAAATTTTTATTATGTGATTTATTTATTTTTCTAAATTTTTATGTTGAATAGGGTGAATTTTATTGTATAAAAGCATTTACACTAATTATTTTTTGAGTTGAAAGTAGTTTTTACAGTCATTTTAGAATTGTTATTGCAATAATAGTTTAGTTTTGCATTAATAGTTTTGCATTGATATTGCTTGTCTTGTTGAAACAATGAGTTATTGTTTACAAATTGCATTCATGCTTTTCCACTACTCAACACACTAACCTAGATGTGTTGTTATTATTATTATTATTATTATTATTATTATTATTATTATTATTATTATTATTATTATTAATTTATGTATTATTATTATTATTATTATTATTATTATTTATTCATTTGTTTATTTATTGGATGCATTTTTTAAGTATTTAAGAGCAATAATGTGAAGATTTTGTAGTGTCATTTATTTATTTATTTATTTTCAATTTTTGTTTTGAATAGGGTGAATTTTATTTGTTTTTTGATGATTTAAAAGCAAAATGTGAACATCTATTAATTTGTTTATTTATTGGGTGCATTTTTAAAGTATTTAAAAGCAAAAATGTGAAGATTTTTATAGCATGATTTTTTTATAGAACTTTTATATTGAATAGTGTGAATTTCATTGTATAAAAACATTTACATTAATTACACTAATTAAATAATTCTGCATTGACATTGCTTATGTCTTGTTGAAATAATTAGTGTTTTATTGTTTACAAATTGTATTCAGGCTCTTCAATTATATAAATCACTAACCTAAATTTATTTATTTATTCATTTATTTATTTATTATTATTATTATTATTATTATTATTATTATTATTATTATTATTTATTAATTTATTGGGTGCATTTTTAAAAAGTATTTAAAAGCAAAAATGTGAAGCTTTTTATAGCGTGATTTTTTATTTTTTATTTTATTTTGAACTTTTAGATTGAATATTGTGGATTTCAATGTATAAAAGCATTAACACTAATTACACTAGTTAAATAAATCTGCATTGACATTGCTTATGTCTTGTTGAAATAATTGTATTTATTTATTCTTTTTCTTTAAATTTATTTATCTACTTTTATTTTTTACATTTAGATATTTTTATTATATTTAGATTTTTATTGTATGATTTATTTATTTTTTTATTTAAAATTTTTATTTTGAATAGGGTGAGTTTTTTTGTATAAAAACATTTACACTAATATTTTTTTTAGTTGAAAGTTGTTTTTACAGTCATTTTAGAATTGTTATCATTTCAATAATAGTTTAGTTTTGCATTAATAGTTTTGCATTGATATGGCTTGTCTTGTTAAAACAATGAGTGTTATATTGTATACAAATTGCATTCAGGCTCTTCCATTACTTACTAACCTATATTTATGTATGTATGTATGTATGTATGTATTTATGTATGTATGTATGTATGTATTTATTTATTAATTTATTTATTATTAAAATGATTATTTATTTATTATTATTATTAATTCATTTTTATTATTAATACAAATATTTAATTTTTTCATTTTTATAGCATGATATTTTTTTTTCATTTTTATATTGAATAGGGTGAATTTCGTTGTATAAAAGCATTTACACTAATTAAATAATTCTGCATTGACATTGCTTATGTCTTGTTGAAATAATTTTTTTAATTTATTTATTTTTTAATTTACTTTTATTTTTTAATTTAGATTTATTCAGTTACTTATTTATTTACTTGTTATTATTATATTTTATTATATATTTTTTATAGCATTGATACTTTCAGTTGAGCTTATCTTCTACCTTTAACTATATCTTACAACCAGGTGATAATGCAGATTTCCCACAAACGTCATATCAGATTTGAGTTTTATCATACACAAATTGGCTCATATTGGCGTTGTGTGATCTTTGTGTTAATTCTAAATTCATCTGTTTCCTCTGAGCTTCATTGACTAGGATGGTTAATCCATAGATAATTTCACTCTGACATTTCTCTGCTCTTTTATTATGATTCTGATTAGACACATTTCATCTGAAAAACAGCAGGGGTTTGACACATCCATGCCTCTGTGTGTGTGTGTGTGTGTGTGTGTGTGTGTGTGTGTGTGTGTGTGTGTGTGTGTGTGTGTGTGTGTGTGTGTGTGTGTGTGTGTGTGTGTGTGTGTGTGTGCGTTATTGCTGAATTGAAGTGGTGAAACAGTGTGTGTCTGATATTGAATAATTTGCCATCGCCACAGCCTGTGAGTTTCCATTAAACTCCAAAAGCACTCCATCAATACATTTAATTACAACCAGGAGTTTATTTTTTTCCCAGTGGAAAATTAATGAGTTAATATTTAAAGACTAAAACACAGATTTCCTTCCCTCTGCAGGACCAGAATGACAACCCACCCGAGTTCAGCCTCCCGTCTTATATCGTCAACATACCAGAGAATATCGTTGCAGGTAATCTTACCATTGTATTATCAAAAAAATGGTGGAAAATGTGAATATGTAGTGCAGAAACCTCATGAGAGCATAACTAGATTTCTGTCAGGGATGATTTACAGCATTCAGTCAGCTGTGCAGTTTTTCGGTTTCATGCTAATTTCATGTTTTGTGTAAATCAGTGCTGCTTTATCAGAGCTGGGGAACTGGCTTGTGGGAGTTTTGTTTTAGTTCTCACCGCCCAAAGAAGCAGAAACAGAAAATCAGTTTTTTGTTGTTGTAGTTTTTTACCTGTTGTAGAGCAATTATTTAAACCTGAACAGCATAAGTTACAGACAACGTTCATTATTTGTTTTTGTTAGCTGTTGTTCACATTATTCATTTTTATTGTTTTTAATATTAGAAAATTACCCATTCTTATTTTATTCATTTAATTTATTTGTAATTTATTTTGTTTCATTTTATTATAAAATGGCCCACTCTTATTTTTTTCTTTTATTTTCTTTTAATAATTTTTAATTAGAAAATGACACTTTTATTTTATTTTATTTTATTTTTGTAATTAGAAAATTACCCACTCTTTTTATTTTATTTTATTTTATTTATTTATTTTTATTTATTTTGTTTAATTTTTTCATTATATTTTATTTTATTTTAGCCCACTCTTTATTTTTTTCTGTTCTGTTCTTTTCTTTTATTATTTTTTTATTAGGAAATAACCAACTCTTCTTTTATTTGATTCTTTTTATTTATTTTTTGTTTTGTTTTATTAGAAAATGACCCACTTCTGTTTTATTTTATTAGAAAATGACCCACTCTTATTTTATTTTATTTTATTATTTTATTTTTTTATTTATATATTTTATTTTTCATTTATTTTTTATTTTGTTTTACTTTTTTATTTTATTTCATTTTATTTTTGTTTTATTTATTCATTTTATTTTATTTTTTATTATAATACTGCCCACACTTTATTTTATTTTATTTTTTTATTTAATTTTATTATAAAACTGCCCACACTTTATTTTATTTTATTAGAATATGGCCCACTCTTTATTTTATTTATTTTTAATTTATTTTATTTTATTTTTCATCTATCTAACCGTTTATTCTTAATTTAGTTCTAAAAAAATAATGAAATAAAATAAAACTAAAATAATATTAAAAATACAAAAAAATTATTAAATAAAATAATAATTATTTAAGGAAATTAATTATAAATGATTATATATTTTTTTAACAAACATAGTTTTTTTTTTAAATAAATAATTGGAAGATAATTTAAGCACGATTTTTGTAAATGCTTGGCCATTAAAGGTACATAATATGGTGTTTTATTAGTAGTTATTATCTTGAACAGCAGTCAGGAAATACAAATCCAGTCTGTTTATCTGCTGTTTTTTTGCTGCATGAAAGATATTTGTTTCAGTCTCCATTCGTATAAATCAAAATAATCTGCCAATGTGTTCAGCAAAATAATGGAATTTATTCTTTTGACACAATATTATTTTGCTGACCCCATTGGTAGATTATTATTTTTTTTTTTTTAAGGAAAAACTCACTTAATTGTGGCATATTATTTCTGAAAACAAGACAATATGTTTAGCTTGTCTATAAAATGGACTAGAAACAATACAAAAAAGTCTAAGTAAGAAAGAAATTGTTGACTAAACTCTGAAACTTAAAATCCATATCCATATCCTGTCTTAACCACGTCCTGTCTGAAGACCATGCCTCACACTTTTTTTGTCTATCACCTCTTCTTTGCGTGTCGTGTATTATTTTGTTCTGTCAGTCTCTCACAGTCATTATCTGATGGTTTGTGTACATCCTCTTGCCTTCTCTTATGACGCATGTTTTGTTTGTCAGGAGCGACGGTGCTGTTTGTCAACGCCACAGATCTGGACGCCTCTCGAGAGTTCGGTCAGACCTCGCTCATCTACTCCCTGCAGGGCAGCTCACAGTTCAGACTTAACACACGCTCAGGTGGACAATAACACATATTCACACCTGCCCATTAACCTTCACCTTCACACACACAGTTGACATCAGAATTATTAGCCCCCCTGTATATTTTTTCCCCAATTTTTGTTTGACGGAGAGAAGATTTCTTCAACACATGTCTAAACATAATAGTTTTAATAACTCATTTCTAATAACTGATTTATTTTATCTTTGCCATGATGACATCACATAATATTGTACTAGATGTATTTTTTAAGATGCTTGTGTTCAGCTTAAAGTGACATTTCCATCAAGCAAGTTTCGGTTGGCGACATCGCCAACCAGAGGTGGCAGTAACGCACCAAAAACTTTGTTGTTGAACACCGTAAAACAGGAAGAAGAAGAAATCGTCATTCTCACCATCATTTGGGTTTACTTTTAACGGCTAGACACTGGCCTCACAGCTCCGTGAATGTCGGTGCCATCACTTATTGATCCGCGATCGGTAAATGTAGCTTGTGTGGACGCTACTGCGCTACTTGACTAATAAAATAGCTTCACTACTGAAAAACTTTTTGATTTAGAAAGTAGCGACGCTACCGCCACACTACTGAGAAATGGAGTTAAGCTAGTAGCGTCACTACTTGTAGCGCACTACTGCCCAACACTGATTATAGGTCAACATTAATAAATGCATTATTAAAATCCAAAGCTGTGCTTGTTAACATTAGGTAATGCACTTTGAGTTAACATGAACTAATGATTTTAACTTAAATAGCATTAACATTAACAAAGATAAATACCATAATAAATGTATTACCAAAATATTGTTCATGTTAGTAAATGCATTAAGATTAAATAATGGACTATTATTTCCAAGTGTTACCCACTTACAACTTTCATTTTTATTATAAAGAAACTATTCACATTTTCCTTAGACTATCGACAACAAACTGAACTGAACAATGAAGGCGGGGCCTCAGAGCCACACCCACCTATTATGTAATAATTGCAGACCAATGGTTGTTTGAATGTATTTTTCCTGAATGTTTGCTTTGACATGAAGTTTTAAAGTCCCAAATCAATCTCAAAAAGGAATTTAAGACAACCAATATACACCTGAACACATCCAAAAGAGGTCAAAATTAAATGTTTTCATTGTTGTTTAAAAATTGTTTAATTTCTGCTTATGCATGTTTAATTAAGGACTAAAACCTTCAAAAAGATGTTAAAACCATAGTCTAGACTTTGGTTTTAACACCTTTTTGAAGGTTTTAGGCCTTAATTTGAATTTACCGTTTTGTGTGTGTGTGTGTGTGTGTGTGTGTGTGTGTGTGTGTGTGTGTGTGTGTGTGTGTGTGTGTGTGTGTGTGTAGGAGAGATCACCACCACAGCTCTTCTGGATCGAGAGATGAAGTCTGAGTATATTCTGATCGTAAGGGCTGTGGATGGAGGAGTGGGACCACAGCAGAAGACTGGGATTGCTACGGTAACAACTGACTTGTACAACATCATTGTACTACATTAAAACCCATAGCCTGCTTAGTTGGGAAAACATCATTAAGCTTAAAAATGCTTGTGTAGTTTACTAGATTATGCACGGTTTATGCATGGCTCCTGCCCTTCTATTTGACTTAATTCAGTTGAAATCTGTAGAAAACAGAGTAACTAGAGCTGATTGCATTATTGGTCAAGCTTGTTTTTCTTTTAGAGCATCGCATCGGTGGAATTTGATACTACAATCTGTATATTTTAAATAATTTAAGTATAATTTTAAGAAATGGCTTCTTAGTAATCAACATTGCAAACATTGGGCTTTTTTAAATTGGTATTGTTAGTGTTGTGGTTGTTTTTAGTCGTTCATTTGAGTATTGTTTATAGTTTGAATTTGTATTTTTATTTATATAACATCTGGCATATGGTAGAATAAGAACAGCTATGTGTCTGTTGTCACATGGCTGTTCTTATTCTACCATATTCTACCAAGCAAATGCATTTGAGATAATTTAAAGTGATTTAAAGCACATGTTCATTTACTGCAGGTGAACGTCACTGTGCTGGACATAAACGATAACGCCCCCGTGTGGCGGGATGAGCCGTATCAAGCAAACGTTGTGGAGATGAGTCCCATCGATACTGACGTCATCACTGTGAGTGTACTGATCTGACCCTTATCCTCCGCAGTGACCTTTTGACCTCAGGGTTGCTTGCAAACATGTGAACTTTATGGTGACCTAGAAATCTGACTTTTGACTTGCACATGAAAGTTGCTTCTGATGAACTCATTCTTTCGCTTCCTCTACTGATACCAATACTTCATAGATTTGGTTTCAATTAAGTTTATTTATTTTTTTATTATTATTATTTTTTTGCCTGTAGCAAGGATGAACACAAAAATCTTTAACAGGAGGCTGTTCCAAGCCAAAAATATACACATTGTTGATAATTCTGCAACCCAGACCTTATCTATTAACGATTAAGCATGGACATTTAAAGGATTAGTTATCCGTGCGCTTACATGTGTGCACGACTTCACACATTACACAAAGTTTGTGCAGTGTACGTTACCTTAGGGAGTCACTCTCGTTGCATATTGGGGACGCATACAACCCTGTTTTGTGCGATTCTTTCATATTCACGAGTCCTGCCTTTGATCCGCCGGTCAGGTAATCAAAAAGTACTAGATGTTTATGGGTGGGTCGTGGGTAGATAAGATTAATAACCATAAATACATAAATCTCATTTTAAAAATCATGCAACCATCATCTCACAAAGTTTATTAATAAATAATCTTATTTTTTATTAAAAAAGAGTGATTTAGCAATGCCGAGCCATTGACAAGCAAACTGCAGAGAAACAAAGCAACCATCGCGGCAACCGCAGTGATCTCTTTTTTCTGAAGTTCAGCTGTTCTTTTTTGCACTTGATTATTATGCGTTTAATGTTAAAAAAATCAATAATGAATAGACCTACAAGAGTGTATCCTGTGTGTGTGTGCGCGTCTTCACTGAAGCCGCTCTCTTCCAAAACCGAAAGTTGCTCATGTCAGGCAATATTTCTGTTTTTAATCGAATGAAAAGTTAATTTAGATAAGCCAATATTTTAAAATTGCAGTAAAGTAACTGTGACATGCGGCCACACATCGAAACTGAGGTCTGATCTCATCTCTCTCTCTCGCTGTCATCCAGACATTGATACGGAGACGACGCACAAGTTAAGCCGCAAAACGGAGGCTGGTACCAGCTGACAGAATAGCTGAAGCCTTTGCGAAATCTGTCAAAATACAGCACTGAAATAATAGGCATAAATGTCTTTGAGCCAAAAAGTCTATCTGTAGGATATCTGACGCAATCAGAGCCGATGGTATGTACAATTTGTGTAGCCTAATAATTATATTAATTCTGATAAAATGAAAACCAAAATCAACAATTCATTGCATTTTTGGTTTGATAAAAAATATACGGAAACGAAAAAAATCAAAGGGTGGCTAGTTTATATTAATTTGATTTAATATGAATAAAAATATGCTTAGCCTATTTAAGCTCAACGGTTATATGCGCTGCCAATAGGCAAGCCATTCAAAAATATTATTTTACTGTGTACTGGGTTATAATGTATATTTTACAATAAAAACTAAATGTAGCATGCCTCGCTGTCATTTAAAACATGCAATTCACAACACACCAGAGCTGTAGGCCTGTGTATGCAGTGTGTAAACTTACAGGGTACGGGTCAATAGTCATACTGCGCACCACGTTGTTGAACTCCAATATCTCTGAGATAGATTATGTTACCCGATAGTCTATATTAACCTGAGAGATTTTAAAAATAAAAGGCATTTTAAAAAAGGAACAACTCGCAAATCTGCAACAAATAAAACTGGTTTTTGCTCAGGCGCTTTTATTTAGCCTGTAGTCTTTAGATTTTTTTACATAATGTTCCATTTCATAAAATTTATTAAATTTTTTTATTTATAGTTTATATATAAAGTGAGTGCTAGCTTGTTTGAGTGCTTAGTTGTGATCATTATGCAAGGATCATATTTCATATTTGGTTTATTCTTCAGTAGCCTATAGATTCCTTACTAATGTATTTTATACACTGATTGTTTATAAGGACTAAGCTATTAATATATAATACATTAGGCTAATTAATACATTAAGACACTGAGGTCAGGTAGGACAACAAATCACATCCATAGTGAATTACTGTTGAGTGGTATCGGCCTTTTATGTCCAATAGGAGTATTTTAACCAAGTATCGTCCCGATACCCGATACTGGTATTGGTATCTGTGCATCCCTAGATACATCGTACATCCAATGTCAAAAAACGCAGCAGTTTTGTCATAAAACTAGCCTGATCTAATGAGGAAATGTAAATATTTTACATTTTGTTAGTTTAGTGGCGAATTCATACAGTTCAGTCGTAGGAAAATGTCCGATTTTAAAAAGGAGGCGTGGCATCCAACCCTACCCCTAAACCCAACCGTCATTGGGGGATAAGCAAATCGTACTAAATTGTACGAATGAGATCGTACAAATTCAAACTAGCCACTAATTCAAATTGCCGTGAGATAGTGTTGCACAAAACACACTGCAGCAACTAGTGTTGTCGCGATACTTAAATTTCCGACTTCGATACGATACGTTGAAAAATATCGATTATTTAATCAATATTTTTGGTACCAAGAGAAACAAATTCCACAACATTTATTATATTTTGTATATTAAAATTATCTTTATTTTCTTTATTGTACTGTATATTGTCTTTTTCTCTAATTGTTTGTTATTTTTCCATGTCTGTGAAACACTTTGGTCAACATTCATGTTGTTTTAAGGTGCTATACAAATAAAGTTGACCTTGAGTTGACCTTGAACATTTAGAGTAACGGCCCATTCACATGGGGTGTCAGTGTCAATGCTTCCCATTCATTTTGAATGGGTAATGTCAGGCGTTGCCAAACTGCATTGTGGATCCGTCGGCGCGGCTTCAGCGGCATTGCTTACTGCAGAAGTTGGGAATTTCTCAACTTTTCAAGTGCCAACAGAGAATCAGCCAGTCAGATTGTTTTATGCAAATACCCCAGCTCAGACAGTAGCCAATTGCAGACTAATTTCATTGGCTGACGCTGCTATGACGATCGCCTCAGCCGCAACTTCAGACACGTCCTTTGTCAATCGTTGACGCTGAAGCCTCGTGTAAATGCATGGTAAACAAACAAAAAGGGGGGAAAAGAAACTAAACCGAGTGTTTTCTATTTATAAGCAATCTGATTTTCAAGCACTGAGTGAAATCTGTCATGGCGTGTCTTTTTTTTTAAATTAAATGAGATTTGGGTTCTACCACAAGGCAATTATCTGTAAATAATGACTTAAATTTGTCGTCTTTGAACTTCAGGACAAAACCTCTTGTTTGATTCTTTAAAGTCTGCATGAACCAGAGACAGCAACTGTTTTTTTTCTTTCGTATTGTGACGCAGCTTCTAGAGAAACAAAATATTAAATGAGGGAAAGTGGGCCTGGCTTATTTTTTTCTACATCGAGCTGATTGGATGCAGTTTAGTAGGCATTTCATTCAGAAAGATCTGGAAAAGAGATTCAGGAGAGTTATTACAACCTAACAGATGCCGCCTCCTCCTCACTATTTCTGTTTGTTGTGAAAACTGACAGCTGGAGGGGCGTCGTTAAGTATGTTAGCCACGCCCCAATACCTCAGTCAGACGTAACCTGAGAATTGAACTAAATACAAACAGGAAGTGCATTTTTTTTTTGTTCTTAATGACATGCACAGATGTATTGTTCACCAAAACACTAGCAGTGTCAGCTGACACGATCAATATGTTCGTTTTGATTTCATGTGTGCTTTAATAGTAGTTTCGCTATTCGCTATTTCGCAGACTATCTAGTTAAGACACCAAAAGGCTAAAATCTCATCATATAGGATGTGTGTAGAATGAAATAAGATAGAGAAACAGCAGCAGATCCTAATGTCAGCAGGTAAACATAGTTAGTGTTATTGATTTTGAGTGATAATGTCTTATAGTTTGTCTCTGAGTCAAATCCCCCCTGTACCCAGAGGTGCAGGTTTCCATCTTGTCTCTGTCTGTAGAAAACCTGTCCGTCCCTGCCTTTGATCGGCGAGAGTTTTGCAGCTGAATTCAAAGTGAGCTCTCACCTCCATGTCCTTGGAACATTTTACAGAGCTCTCCATAATATGCTCCTATTATTCTATTGCTTGAAATATGTGAAAATCCCATCTTGAGGGTTTTTTTTTTCCTCCTTTGGTGAATGCATAAATTATGGCGTATGTTAATGTCAGTCACGCCATCTCTACTTTTAGTCTCAGACTGCACTCACGGGGACCATTCAGAAGTGGCTAGAGGTTTGCAATTGGTCTAAATTTCACGAGTCAGGGTTCGTAAGGTTATCAACTCTCCAGGAAACAACATCATGTTTATTAGGTACCAAGTGGTTGATTTCTACACTATTAGAGGCACCAAGTAGGATTGCAATCATTACACTGCAAAAAATGCATCTCCTACTTGGATGTTTTGTCTTGGTTCTAGTCCAGATATCTAAAAATTCTTAAATCAAGAAGCTTTTGTCTAGACAAGCAAAAAAAAAGAACTTGTTTTAAGAAATAATATGCTAAAATTAAGTATGTTTTTCCTTGAAACAAGCTAAATAATTTACCAATGCGGTAAGCTAAATAATCTTGATTTCCGTTTTGACATGATTATTTATCTTACCCCATTACCCTCAGATTATTTTGCTTGTTCTAAGGAAAAACCCACTTCATTTTAGCATATTATTTCTTAAAACAAGATGTTTTTTTGCTGGTCTAGAAAATGCTTCTTGATTTGAGAATTTGTAGATATTTGGACTAGAATTAAGACAAAACATCTAAGGCCCAGTTTCACAAACAGCACTTAGATTAAGCCAGGACTTGACCTTAGATAAATTAGGCTATTTAAGCCACATTTATAAAATAGCCTTAGAAAAATATAATACTGGTGTGCACCTGGAGACAAAAAAATGACACTGACGTAGTTTAACACATCTCACTGCAAGTTATTTTGAGTTGAGACGGCTCAAACATGCAATTTAATTTTGATAAGCCTTAAACCTTGTTTGTGAAACCGGGGGTATGTGTAACTGAAGGATGCTGGCAACAGAGTTGAGAATCCAAGTGCAGTTTTAATTAGAAATAATCTGTCAGGCAGGCAAGGGTCAACCACAGGAGCAATTGGGCACATGCAGGAAATCCATGGTCAATACAGGTAGCAGGCAGGATAAACAGTACAAGGCTAGGAACAGGAAAACTATATATATAGTTCTCCATTGTCTGGGAATGAACATGTTACAGTATGGCGAATTGTGTCTTGAGTAACTATGGCACTCAACTTCTTGGCATTTTGCATGGAGAGTAAATCAGAATATCTAATCTCTACTATATCTGTAGATGTAGTATTTAAGGAAAAAGCTAAATAATAACAAAAGTAAAACTTTATTGTACGTTTGAAAATCTTTGTGTGTTTCAAGTTGTGTTTCAATGTGGTCAGGCCTCTAGAAGCCCTGAACTGTTGGCTTTGCTTGTAAATGTTTAGATGTTTAATGCTGGATCTGTCTTTGGCTAAATATGCTCCTGATTGTCTGTTAATTAACAAGCCAGTCCTGAACTTCATTAGGCTAGAGGTTTCCGATGACTAATTAAAATGTAGCCTAGAGTCAAGCGCATACTTGATTACCCTGCTGGACACTGTGCAGGAGAGAGAGATAAAGCAGAACAAAGGATCAAATGGACAGATCCCTTAAATCACAGAACAGTGGATGTAAAAACCAAATCACTTCAAATGTTTTTGTCTATTAGTTCACTTATAAGACAACTCTTTAAATTTACACTTAACCTTTTATTTTTTGCTGTTTTTATTTACTCACTGTTAAGTTATTACTAACTCCTTTAATCAAATATTTATTCTATAGGTGGGCATAGATACATTTTTTTTAATCTAGATTAATCTCACTGTAATCTTGGAATTAATCTAGATTAATCTAGGTTAAAATGGCTTATTTAAATTCTGCCGAAGGCATTCAGAATATGTGTGCTACCCAAATAATGACTAAAAGTAAGTCTTTGAGAACGGGTTTCTCAAGCCAGGTGGCGCATTAGACCTGGGGCTCATCTCCTGTTTCCAAAATGCATCACAAACTGCTTGAGAAACTGTTCTACTATGATAATTGGTGATGAAAATAAATAATGTTCAATAAGATGTACTTGTGTTTACTAACTGTTCATTCAGTTAAACATGAATTTTGAACTGTAGGCCTACATAAGCTCGAAACAGCGAGTTTTGATTACCTTTAATCCGACTAAAGTCATAACTGAACTACACAGAAATGGAATCAAGACGTGGAGTATGCAGATATTAGTGACATTATTGAAGTAAACACCGCGATCAAACTATTACCGTCATGTAGGACTTTTCGCCATATTTTCCGACAAGATCCACACACGCGGTTGTCAGTAAAGGACCGCACGTGCGCACACACACACGAAATGCGGAAGTTTTTTCTTTCCATTTGGCGTGCATTATTAAATTCCAAAACACTCACACCAGTCCTTACTCCTTATTTGCGTTTAATACCCCAGTTTGTCACGGGGGCATGAATAAAATATTCATGAGTGAATGTGAAACTACCGAACTGCAGGTAAAGTCATCTAAAATTACATGAAACTCTTACATGAAAGCACTTCACGTAAAGATCGGCGTGAAGTAATTATATTATTAATTATATTATTGTCTATTAAGGCAAATAACTAGATTGCAGATGTCCATGTAAGCATAGTCAGTAGTGTCTTCGAAGATTCAGAAGGGCACTTTTTTGTCAGAGGGCTCACTGGTTTGACTCTCAATCACTATCATTCATTTTAGAAAAGCACCCGGTCCATTTTATTTGTATATGTTTTACTGAAACGCATAAACTCTACAGGTGCCTGATAGTTAGATGTGGAGCTAACATTAATCAGATTCACTCTAGTGAACTGCATCCATGTTAGCACAGATGCAGTTGATGTGGCAATTTCACAGTAGGAATACACACAGGCTCGAAGACTTGTTCTCGCGCCCTTACAGTGCAATTTGGCCAGGTATTCATCCGCGCTAAAATATCAAGGTGAAAGTCATCATAGCTTGCGTAGAATAGACCCAGCTCCCAACCCAGCTTTGAGAATAGATTAACGGCGATATTTTTTTTTATCGCCCGATAAGAGTCTTGTGTTAACCCAGCACGTTAATGCCAATAATGGCCCACCACTAATTTATTCACATAACATAGAACATACTTATTCACAAGCTATATTTTTCTATACAAGAGAAAAAAACATGTCTCTGGGACGCTACCATTTCAGGAGGAACTTTTAAGTGCTAAAATATACAACTTAGCTGCTAATTTCTATTTCAATGCCCCCATTAATAGGACAAAAAATATATATATATATTATTCTTCTTTTTTAAATATTTCCCAAATGATATTTAACAGAGCAAGAACATTTTCACAGTATGTCTGATAATATTTTGTATTCTGGAGAAAGTCTTATTTGTTTTATTTTATACTAGAATAAAAGCAGTTTTTAATTTTTAAACACCATTTTAAGGTCAAAACCATCGTTATACAATAACTTGCCTAATTGCCCTAACCTGTCTAGTTAACCTAATTAACCTAGTTAAGCCTTTAAATGTCACTTTAAGCTGTATAGAAGTGTGTTAAAAAATATCTAGTAAAATATTATTTACTGTCATCATGGCAAACATACAATAAATCAGTTATTAAAAATGAGGTATTAAAACTATTATGTTTAAAAATTTGTTGAAAAAATCTTCTCTCCGTCAAACAGAAATTGGGGAAAAAAATAAACAGGGGGGCTAATAATTCACGGGGGCTAATAATGCTGACTTCAACTGTATATTATCTCGCTTATTCGATGGTCGTTTGCTAAGGTAGGCCTAAGTTTAAACTAGTTTTGCTCTTTGCAGCCCAATACTTTTTTTGTCCAAATTTTCGTCAGTTTTGCCATGTTAGATTTTCTAGTCCCTCCACTGAATCAGCAGTGACAGGCAGGCAGACAGACAGAGAGGGATCATGTGCATGCTGTTTATACCTGCTAACGCTATTAAGATGCGATTTCATCAATCCGATCACAGGTGGACAAATAAGACACACCTGGAGTGTGTTTCCAGTCAAATTCCCAGTCACACATGTTTATTTTGTCTATTTTCTACCACTTCTTAGATGAGGGAGGATCTGTGCATATAGGCTTTATCTTAACTTTCGTGGAAGATGGGCTACCTATTGCAGAATATCTGCGATTTACATTTTATAATAAACATACAAATCTTATTAAAAGTACCATATCAGTTAAATACACTTTAGGTATATGTTACTTTATGCATTGGCTAATAAATTTAGAGATAATTTATTTTATTTGCCGTCAACTTTAAGCCTTCGCACTTTATTCTGTTTAGTTTTAACATGCCGTTTTTATAAAATCCATTTTATAAACATTTTTGAACATCTAAAGTAATTAAATTGTGTAATTATACCTCTTTTGAATCAAATTATTAGGCTAGGCAAATTGATCTCATGGAATTGATCTAACAAAAAGACTGCGATCGTTGCTTTGAGGAGAACAATGTTACGATTATTAAAAACACATTAAAGTCTTTACAGATGAAATAAAACATTTTTAAAGCTGTGTTTTATGAAACACCAGTTCAAGGGCACATAATATGCATTAAAGAGAAAGCAGCCAAAAATGTCTTAAATTTCAAAAACAAAATCTTAAAGTCTTAAATTCACTGAAATATTGGGTAACACTTTATTTTTATGGCCCGTTTGAGTATTAGTAGACTGTCAGCTTAATATTTTACTGCTAAAACTAAAAAAATTTGATTGTAAGGTGATATTATTCACAATAACTGTTAGACATTTTTACAACAAATTCTTCTAATTAAATTCTAATCAGGTAAAGAAATCTAAGGCAACACATCCCTTTACAGGATCTTCCATTAATACAAAAACTATTTATAGAAGTAATCTGGCTATTCGAAAAATCCTTAGTGTTTAGCCCTGTATAAATCTAAAATTGTATTCATAATGGTCTTAAAAGGGTTTTAAAAAGTCTTAAATTTGACTTGAAGAAACCTGCAGAAACTCTAATTAGATGTTTGACGGGTTTTTTTTTTGTACTTGGTATTTTTGTACTTACTGTATTTTCATTTGGGGAAAAAAGCAGTGTAAACTTAAAAAAAAAAGATACCTCTTATTTTATATTTATTTTTTGCTGTGTTTTGATATCAGCATCTTGAGCAATACACGCCACAGTGAGTTTGACCTAGTCTGCACACTAAGCTGGAACAAGTCAGCCTGTTTTAACACCGCAAATCACCTTTAAAATGGCCCGTAAACACGCCTGAATAAACGCACGTGTGAAATCTCTCTCAGAGTTCAAATCAATTAGATAAAGTTTACATTAGACCCGTGCTCTACATCCTCCATTTAAACTCCCTCTAATCAATGGAGAACACAGTCGTCTGGTCCTTCCTCTTTCAATAATTAAACACCTACAAAACCTCTGTTCTCTAATGACCAATTAAGTGATTTTCAGTGCTTCTCCACCAGCACTCTGAATAATTGATTGGCTCTTTAAAAAAAAAAAAAACAACAGCCAGGGTTTTTAACAGTTATGTCCCATACATAAATCTCCTATCATTCCATTCTGTAGGGGAAGGCTTGATGTGATTTAATTTCTCCACCTTGGGACTCTGTTTTGACTCATTCATCTTCTGTTTCTGTGTGCAGGTGTTTGCTGTGGACCCTGATTATGGTGATAATGGGACGGTGCTGTACTCTATAAATCCAGAAAACCCCTTTTACACCATCAATCGCAACACGGGGAAGATCCGCACCAGCGGGGCAGTGCTGGACAGAGAAAGTCAAGACACTCGCTCCGCTCAGCTTATGAGGACCATCATTGTCTCCGCCACTGACCGTAAGCTACTCTCAGTTGTCTCATACTGTCTCGCTCGCTCACTGAGGACTAAATAAAGACACTTTTACAGTCAACAGGCAATCTGCAGTGTCTTTAAAGTTCACATGAGCTGGAAGTTGCGACCATTTTTTTCATATTGTGACGCAGTTCCTAGAAAAACAGAATATTAAATGCGAAAACATTGGGCGTGGCTTGTTTTTTTTTACTCCAAGCTGATTGGATGTAGTAAAGTAGGCATTTCATTCAGAAAGATTAGGACTCCTCCTCCTCACCACCAAGACTCCTCCTCCTCACCATTTCTGTTTTTTTTTTGTCTTTATTAAATATCAGCAGCGTGCAGAGACATTTTAAAGGGTTGAGGCTCAAGGAGAAAAGGGAAAATATTTTATTTATTTAATAAATAAATTACATTTAAGGATAGTTCACCCAAAAATTCACCGTATACTCACCCTTTAGTGGTTCGACACTGTAAGGATGGCTAAGTCTTTCCATAATATCAGACCCTGAGAACTGTTATAGAATTCCACGAGGCAAGACCACAGGAATTGTCAGGGACCTTTCCCTTAAATACTCAAATCACCATAAATTCAAGACAATAAAAGCTTCACAAAGACCCTTGTCTGGTCGAGTTGATGTGAAGACCATTTTCCCTGGAGTGGAGCATCTGGCAAAAATCATATCAAAGCCGAAACCAAGATCAACATATGCAAGTGAAATTATGAAATATTACAGTGAAATTGAGACCACTTTACCAACCACACAGAGACATTTCAAATTATATCAAACATGAATATAGAGCCACAAGATACACCATATTAAATCTGGTGGAGAAGGTAAAGTCCAGGGCAGTGAGGGGGGTTCAAGCTGCATGATTGAGACAGTTGAACAACTGGTTTCCTTGCTCATCTTTTCTCAGATTAGAAAGTTTATTGTTTTTAATGTCTGACAATTCTCGTGGTCTTGCCTTGTGGAATTTCATAACAGTTCTCAGGGTCTGATATTATGGAGAGACTTAGCCATCCTTAGAGCACTGCTTTTTTTATTTAATTTTTTTTTTGTTTTATTAACAAGAACCAGCATGTACAGTTTTATTTTACAACAAAATTTTCTTAACAAAAAGGATTAAATGAGAAAAGAAGAAATTAAACAAAAAAAAAGAGGAGAGGTTGCATAATTATCAAATTACATACAAATATATTATTCATATTTTTCCAATTTTTGTTATTAACAAAAGTTATTAAATGCGCTTTTAGTACAGAAATATACAAACATTTTTATATTTATATTTTAACATTTTTATATTTATTAGCATATATTAACCATTTTAATTGCTTTTCCATTTGTAGACTTAGAAATCACTTTTATATACATTTTAATCTCTTTTTTCTAACACCATGAAGAGAGGTTTGCTTTTTGCATTTTGATTTGTGTATGTGAAATTTACATAATGATAAAATAAAGTTTGTAATAAACCAGCATCTTTTAAAGAGCGATCCTTAACCCAAAATCATATGTTTATAAGATAAGGAAAATGTTCTTAAAATATTATGAGCAATAAAAGTTAATATAGTTAATAGTACTTAGGTAATATTAATAAATACATTATCTAATAGACCAGTATTCTAAAGTGTTTTTAAAAATTTTATGTAAAATATATTGAGTCCATAGACCTGAACACTAAACATGTAAGATTTTTAAATTGTTAAATTTGCTTACTCATTATTTCATCATACTTTAAATTTTTGAGGCATTTTAACACAAAATCAGATTAATCCAATGATTAAAAATGATTAATTTCAAGATTTTTAGTTAAATTTGATCAAATGCTTTAAAATGATATTGAAGAATAGTCAATTTATTTAGCTCATTTTATTTTCCTGATACTGATGTAGAGTAGCTTCATAGATAAGCTTTACAAGAAGTGATTTTGATACCTAAAGATACTTAATAGGCGACGCGGTGGCACAGTGGGTAGGACTGTTGTCTCACAACAAGAAGGTCGCTGGTTCAAGCCCCGGATGGGTCAGTTGGCATTTCTGTGTGTAGTTTGCATGTTCTTCCCAAGTTGGCGTGGGTTTCCTCCGGGTGCTCCGGTTTCCCCCACAAGTCCAAAGACATGTCGTATAGGTGAATTGGTAAGCTAAAATTGGGCATAGTGTGTGTAAATGAGTGTGTATGGATGTTTCCCATGTGATGGGTTGCAGCTGGAAGGGCATCCGCTGCGTAAAACATATGCTGGATAAGTTGGCAGTTCATTCCGCTGTGGTGACCCCAGATTAATAAAGGGACGAAGCCGAAAAAATGAATGAATGAATGAAAGATACTTAATAAACACGCGGGCACGAAGACACTAACGTTAAACATGTAATGTTTTTCAATTGTCATATTTGTTTACTCATTATTATTTCATTATACTTTAAATCAGATTCTAAAAAAAAATATATATTCATTTACATTTTTATGCATTTACCTCTTTTATATTATTAAAAAATGATTACATTTCAGTATATTTAATTTCAAGTTTTGGTACCGCTTCATTTTAAATTCCCAGTTCACGCTATTATTCATTCATTCATTCATTTTCCTTCGGCTTAGTTTCTATTTTAGAAGTCGCCCCAGCAGAATGAACCGCCAACAATTCCAGCATATGTTTTACACAGCGGATGCCCTTCCAACCACAACCCAGTACTGGGAAACACCCATATACTCTCACATTCACACTCATACACTACGGCCAATTTAGTTCATCCATTTCACCTATAGCACATGTCTTTGTACTGTGAGGGAAACTGGAGCACCCGGAGGATACCTACACCAACACGGGGAGAACATGCTAACTCCACACAGAAATGCCAACTGGCCCAGCCGGGACTAGAAGCAGCGACCTTCTTGTTGTGAGGCTAACCACTGAGCCACTGTGCCTCCTTTACACTATTAACAAACCACTAACTAAGATCATTAGCTTAAAAAACTACTAATTGGCTGCTTATAAATAGTTATTAAGGTTTGGGTTTTGGGTAGGATTAGGGATGTAGAATAAGATCATGCTTTATAGCTACTAATAAACAAATAATATATTTTTAGTAGGCATGTAATAAGCCAGTAGTTAATAGTGTGAATTGTGACTTAAACTACAGTGTTACCAAAGTTTCTACTTGTGTACTGTAGCTTCATAGATGAGCTTTACAACGACAAGTTTTGACACATAAAGATACTTAATACACTCGCATATACAGTACAAAGACACCAACACGTTACGTTTTTCAGTTGTCATATTGGTTTACTCATTATTATTTCATTGTACTTTTAATTTTGGAGACATTTTGAAACAAAATTTGCACTGTTAAGTACACTATTAAGCACTATTAGCACTATTAAGTTAACTTATTAGTGAATTGAACATAAAACAATTAAGTTGTCCTCCAAAGAAATCAAGAATCATGTTGTTTCAACTCATTTTAAATAAGTAGCTTGAACAAACATCAAATGTCATTCTTTGAGTAAGATTAATACGCATTTAGTTCTAGATACTTAGATTCTGAAATATGCATTAATCATAATAATCCATTATGTTTATTATTTAGTAAATATGGGTCTTACTGTATAAAATATGCATACTTTATATACTGTATGCTGTGCAGAATTCACCAGATAGTAGGCTTGTACTTCATTCCAAACACACCATTTGTCTCGTCTGTCTTCTCAGACTTTGTTTCTCCCTCTCTTACTGTGTTTTGAGCATTAGTCTGAGTTGTGTTTGACAATATAAACTGACATTTCAGTGTTGAGAATTGCTTCTCCCTCAGTGGATGTAATGACTGGAGAATTCCGATGAGTTTTGTGAGTTTAGTGGTGTCTGTGCTGCCCTCCTCAGGCGGGACTCCTCCACTGCGCTCTTCTGCCAGCGCTACAGTGTTTGTGAACCTCCTTGACCTGAATGACAACGACCCAGCCTTTCTCAACCTCCCGTTTGTCGCTGAGGTGCCGGAGGGGCTTCCTATTGGATCGTCTGTGTTCAGGGTGAGCATTTGATTGGCTGAAGTTGGTGCATGGACCAATGATATGTTTAATAATGCAACAGGCTCATTTCCTGATATAGAGTTGAAGTCAGAATTATTATCCCTCCTGTTCAATTTGAATTCTTTTATATTTTTTTTCTCCAATTTTTGTTTACGGGAGAGAATTTTTTTTCAGCATATTTCTAAACATAATAGTTTTAATAACTAATTTGTAATATCTACATTTTATGTTTGTCATTATGACAGTACATACTATTTTGCCAGATATTTTTCAAGATACTAGTATTCAGATTAAAGTGCAATTTGGGTAATTACACAAGTTATTGTATAACAGTGGTTTGTTCTGTAGCAATCGAAAAAATTGCTTGAAATTGCTTAAGGGGGCTAATAATATTGAGCTTAAAAAAATAAAAAACTATTATATCATTTGTACATATTAATATTTATTATAATATTATAGGAAATACTGTGAAAGTGTCCTTAATTTGTTAAATATCACTTGAGAAATATTTGAAAAAGAATAAATAATGCACAAGAGGGCTAATAAGTTTGCCCTTAACTGTATATTTTATATTTAGACCACACAAAAATACAACAGACTGATCATCACCACACTATGGAAAGGAATAGGTTTGACATAATCAAGTATGAAAGCATTATTAATAATCCAAAGAATTGTCTTGTATTATTAATAAATAAATGCCTTGCTCATGATTTTAATGTAACAATAATCACTGTATTATACTGCCGGCTCAGTTGCATCAGTTTTTGTCTGAAAAATGTTGAATTTTGCTTTCATCGGAGAATCTTAAGGAAAGAAAATGTATCCCAGTTTCCACAAAATGATTCTGTAGAGCATTTGAAGAGTTCAGATGCAAAAACCTCTAAATGCCGTCTAAAATTTTCTTCTAAAATGAGCATTTATATCAGGATCCTATGTGTACATTTAGTAATTTCACTTTTATGGCAAATAATAAGTTCTTTTCATGGTCTTCAAAGTGAAATAACTCAACAAAAAAAAAGAAGGCTGAGAATATTTTTGAATATTAATAATACTAATAAATACCAAATAAACATATTAGATTTGCACATTAGAACTGAAGACTGGAGTAATTATGAAATTTCACAGGAAGAATTTACCTTTAAACAGTCATATAAAAAAAAAACAATCACATTTGATCACGTACATTCAGTCTTCAGAGAGATTCAAAAACATTAAAGAAATTAATTGAATAAAATGTTGCTTTTATTTATTTTTTAATTACTAAATGTGAGGTGTGATTATAGAATCTGTCTATTATTTATTTTCTTTCATTTCTTGCATTCAGATTCAACTTCAGTACAAAAATATGCAGGATAATATATATATATATATATATATATATATATATATATATATATATATATATATATATATATATATATATATATATATATATATATATATATACTCACACAGTTGTCAGAATTATTAGCCCTCCTGTTTATTTTTTCCCCAGTTTGATTTCTAAACATAATAGTTTTAACAACTCATCTCTAGTAACTGATTTATTTTATCTTTGCCATGATGACAGTAAATAATATTTGACTAGATATTTTTCAAGACACTTCTATACAGCTTAAAGTGACATTTAAAGGCTTAACTAGGTTAATTAGGTTAACTAGGCAGGTTAGGGCAATTAGGCAAGTTATTGTATAATGATGGTTTGTTCTGTAGAATATCAAAAAAATATAGCTTAAAGGGGCTAATAATTTTGACCTTAAAATGGTTTTAATGGTAAAAACTGCTTTTATTCTAGCCGAAATAAAACAAATAAGACTTTCTCCAGATAAAAAATATTATAAGACATACCGTGAAAATGTCCTTGCTCTGTTAAACAACATTTAGGAAATATTTAAAAAAGAAAAAAAATCAAAGGGGGGCTAATAATTCTGATTTCAACTGTGTGTGTATAACTGTGTGTGTAAACTCTTTTTCTGTGTTTTATAAAGAGTTGATAAATTACATCTGCACTATTCAGCTTAGTAAATTTATATGTACCACTTCTAGATTGATTGCCTTTCTATTACTATGCTGAATAGTGCAGATGTAATTTATCAACTCTTTATAAAACACAGAAAAAGAGTTTTGTTTTTTAAATGTACACTTATAAATATTCAACTTAATTAACAAAATAGATATATTAATAACAACTGTCATTGTTCACAATATTAGAATTAAAATATATAAAAATTGCACTTTCAAAATGCTAGTTGAATCAAACTGTGTTTTTGTTTTCTTTGATAAACACAGAAGCATCATTCGTTTATTCATTCATTCTCCTTTGGCTTAGTCCCTCCGTTCATTAGAGGTCACCACAACAGAATGAACTGTCAACTTATCCAGCATATGTATTACACAGCAGATGCCCTTCCAACCCAGTTGGAACATCCATACAAACACTCATTCACACACTATGGCCAATGTAGTTCATCCATAGCGCATGTCTTTGGGCTGTGGGGGAAACCGGAGCACCTGGATGGATGCACCTTGCTTGATGATTTCCAGAAATCTCATAAAAATAATAAACTATTAGAATTACCATATTTTATCCATAACCTACAGAAGATAAAAGTAGTGTTTAATAGTTACATAAAAAAACAACATGCAAATAAAAAAATTCAAATTTTTGAATAAATTATTATTAACAACACAGCAATAGGATTAGTAGCAGCAGTTTGATTTTACAGGATAATGTTACATTTTGACACCTTTATGGCACTCGTACATTTAAAATAAAGGCCACGACTGAACATGGAGTATGATCTCCAAGGGGAGGTTTCCAAAATTAAACAAAGAGTAGTCTTGTGCTGTAAACATTGTGCCAACCATTCTCATAAAGTGAGATTAATATTACATTAAATGAATGATGCCTATAAAAAATTGTATGGATGTTAGACTATTGCACTTTTATGTTGTCAAAATGCTTGTTTATGTAGTTCCTATTGGTGTGTGTGAGCCATTGTGTGCAATGTTTGTTTGTTTATAACCACCTATGAGGATAGTGAGGGTCACTAGAATTGTTATTTTGGGGCTGGAAAGTTTGGAAACCCCTCTTTTACTGTTCCTGTAATAAAAACATGCTGTGCACTGATGCCCTCTGCTGGTTTCCTTCTTCAGGTGCAAGTGCAGGACCCCGACGAAGCAGCCAATGGTGCTGTAACAATGGCCCTTCAGATGGGGATGCCGAGGCTGGACTTCAGACTCAACATCACCACAGGAATCCTGGTGTCCACAGTAGTGTTGGACCGAGAGCAGATTGGCCAGTATTATCTGAGGATCATTGCATATGACGCGGGCCAGTTTCCACGCACGTCCACAAGCACTCTCACTATCACAGGTAAACACTGCAAGATCACCGTCTACATGTGTTTACATGAAAATGCTGAATAATCACAATGTGTTCCTCTCTTTCTGTGCAGTTTTGGACGTGAATGATGAGACGCCCACTTTCTTTCCCAGTGTTTATAATGTGTCTCTGGAGGAAAGCGTACCCCGTGATTATCTGCTGGTCAGACTCAACTGCACGGATAATGACGCGGGTCTAAACGCAGAGCTCAGCTATTTTATCACAGGTCAGAGTTCAGGAGGTCAGAGTCTGTAAATGGGTATTTGCTGACAGAGCAAAACTTTGCAATTTTGGCCTGGGAATCGCAGTGAACACGTGTCTAAAATCTACGCTCCAAAAATTACTTTTGCTGCTTGTTCAAACTACTATATTTAAAATGAGTTGTTTTTGAGACAACCTAAATGATTTATGTTAAATCCACTTAAATTTATCAAAACAATTAAGTTAACTTAATTGATTTGTGTTGGGAAGGGTGTCCGCTGCGTAAAACATATGCTGGATAAGCGGTTCATTCCACTGTGGTGACCCCAGATTAATAAAGGGATTAAGCAGAAAAGAAAATGAATGAATGAATGATTTGTGTTGGGACAACACGAAGGAATAGGTTATATGCACGGCGGCGTGTGTTGTACAGTATTTTCGGTGAAATCTGAGGCTGCTGGCTTATCTCCGTTAATCGTACAGTACTGTGCTACAACAGGAACACTACCCAGGTAGCAATGAATTCTGGCCCAGATTTGGCATAAAGCTGGCACAGCAGGCATTCATCCGGCACTAGTATACAGCATGTTGGCCCGGGTTTGGCAGAGGTGGCACTGTCTTTAATATGGCAGCACACAATGCTTGGGTCAGATGCAGCATGTGGCCTAGATGTTAGAAATTAATATGTGGGCCATGTAAGTTTAGTCTATCTTGACCCACATTTAAATTGTTTTTAAGTAAAGAAAAAAATTCAACCAATCTGGTCGCTTCAAGAAAATGCATGTCTGTGGCGCACCTAAAGCACAATGCTTCATGGGTTTATTAATTTCATTGCAGTGGTGACACACCAACATATCTCGCCCAGTTCAGGCCTAGTTATGGGTTATAAACTTAGCTGAGACTTGGCCCAGATATGGTCCATGTTTGGCCCTTGTCTGGAAGCCAGACTTGGTCCAGTCATGTACTGTAAATCAGTGGTCCTCAACCACAGGGCCTCAGACCAGTACTGGTCCGTGGATCAATTGGTACTGGGCCGCACAAGAAATCATTAATTATTTCCATTTTATTTATTATCTGAGTCTAAACGATTTTTATTTTGAAAAATGACCGTATTCTCTCGCTTAACGTTACATCTTGGTCAGTAATGCGCTCAAATGAGCACCGCGAGTAACGTGACAAGAACTGACCGATCAGCTTCAGCTTGTATGGAATATACACATTTCGGTAGACTAATTATCCCATACAAACACAGAACACCCAAACACTGCAGTGCTTTGTAATTTTCTCCATAAATAAAACTTGTATCACTGCAATGTTTTGTCAGCTTGTCATCCTCTGTTTACTTTAAGACATTTAAGACGTTTTCTCAAACTCAAAAATGCCTCTTTCTAGACCGAATTGTGATGTGTGGTCCAGTTTATAAAATAACTTTTTATAACCCATTGTGTGGAAACCAGCATTTTTTACAGTGCAATTAGAAGCTTTGATAACACATACAGTGCTCAGCATATATGAGTACACCCCATTTTGAAAATGAATATTTTTATCAATTTCTAAGTGAATATAGGCAATGTATTTTGGTGCATTTAAACAAAACAGATTTATTAAACAGATATATTTATTAAAATAATATTTTAGTCACCAAACAAATTTAGAAATTGAAAGATAATTAAATTAAATTCAAGCTAAATATTGCAAAAGTGTAATTATTTAATATTTAATATTTTTCTATAACATATATATTTGGGTGTACTAGTTTTTGGACCGTTATCGTAAGTTTTTTGTTAGATAAGATTTGGCTCTCCAGATTTGGCTTCGGTACTGACTAATCTAATGTATATGCACAAATATAATATTGTATAGCCTACTTTTAAAAATATGAATTTAAAAGACAGATTTGTGAAGTGTGTACTCGTATATGCTGAGCACTGTATACTGTTTTATCAAATATTTGTGTGGGTTTTTTTTTGGTGTTTTTTTGTTTTATTGAAGAATTCCATGACATTATCATCATGAAAAGTATTTAAATATGATTACACTTGACTTGAAATTCAGTTTTATCAAATATTGTTGTGTGCTGTTTTAGGCTTTTTACAAAAATTTTATTATATATAATTTTATACCTGTAAAGTATTTAAATATAGATCAATAAACAACAGCAAAAAGCGATTTGAACAAATATATGTTTGTGCTTTTTGTGTTATGTTTTTTATTATATACTGTATATGTTATTTGGTTTCTAAATATAGTTAAATTTATACTATATTTACTTTCTAAAATATTCATTTTGCAAAATATTTGATTGTGCTATTTCATGCTTTATTGTCTTAATACACATCTGTTTAGCTGTGCTTTTGCTGTATAAGCACTGTGCTATGTCCAACAGATCGCACTTATGTCTTTTTTTCTTTTTCATTTCTTTAAAACCTGTTTTAACACATTTTAATATGTTTTTAATATTTTTAATTCTTTGTTGTTTTTATTTTCTTATACTCGTTTCTTTTATTCCTGTTTATGTGCAGTACCTGACAAAAGTCTTGTCGTCAATCCCAGTCATAAGAGCAACAAATAATAACTTGACTTCTAGTTGATCATTTGGTAAAGTGGCAGAAGGTAGATTTTTCAGATGAATCATCTGTTGAACTGCATCCCAATCATCACAAATACTGCAGAAGACATATTGGAACCCGCATGGACCCAAGATTCTCACAGAAATCAGTCAAGTTTGGTGAAGGAAAAATCATAATTTGGGGTTACATTCAGTATGGGGGCGTGCAAGAGACCTACAACATCAACATCTTGAGGTATCAAGACATTTGTGCTGCCCATTACATTACAAACCACAGGAGAGGGCAAATTCTTTAGCAGGATAGCGCTTCTTCTCATACTTTAGCCTCTACATCAAAGTTCCTGAAAGCAAAGAAGGTCAAGGTGGTCCAGGATTGGCCAGCCCAGTCACCAAACATGAACATATTTGAGTCATTGCAGAGATGTATGGATGCAGTCCTCCAAGCTCATGGGAGTCATACACAATATTCATTCTTTTTTCACTGCACCATGACTTTATATTCTATACTGTACATTATTTCTGTTAAGTGAACAGACTTTTGTCTAAGCAAAGTTAGACCTTACTGTCCTAATTAAATAATTAAAAATCAAGGCATGATCATATTTTATTTTGGTAAAATAAGTATAATCTAGAGGCCTTTGCCTTTCATATAAGCCACTTCTGATACCAAATGATCAACTAGAAGTCGAGTTATTATTTGCTGTTACTAAAGCTTGGATAGGCGACAAGACTTTTGTCAGGTAGTGTAAAGCACTGTGAATTACCATTGTGTATTAAATGTGCTATATAAATAAACTTGCTTTGCCTATTTCAATAGCATTATATTATCATCTTTCAGATTCTTAAAAATATATAATCATAATTTTATCAAACATTTGTATATTCTATGTATTTATGCTTATTTATGAAAATAATACCACATAATTATTCAAAGTTCAAACATTCAAAGTTACTGCACTGAGGTTTGTTTCAGTGATAGCTGAACTTATGTTTTTTTGTGCCCCAATAGCAGGGAACCAGGATGGAAAGTTTAGTGTTGGCTTCCGGACCGGTGTGGTGCGAACCGTGGTGGGCCTGGACCGCGAGACTCAGGCCTCGTACAGGCTAGTGATCGAAGCCATCGGTAAGTTTCCTATAGATGGTAAAACAAACGGTTATGCATGTGTTTGTGCAAATGTGGTACAATCTTTTGCAGCTTCCTGTCTGCATGTCATGGAGTTGAAAGAAGTTGTTGTGGTTTCCTGTTGAGCCTTCAGAAATACAGCAGCTGTTTTAATACCAGTTTAATCGGCTTCTGTGAAATATGCTGCCCATGTTTTTTTAGTGATAAGAAATATTACGTCAGGTTCGTTATTATGCTTATTTTATGAACATTTAATTGTGACTGTAGCAGAAATCTTACAATATTTAGTGTTTCACACAAAAACCCTCTTGCAAGTCAGTTTACATAAATAAAAAATAATAATATATATATATATATATATATATATATATATATATATATATATATATATATATATATATATATATATATATATATATATTTAAAGAGATAGTTCATCCAAAAATGAAAATGTACTTACTATTTCCTCAAGTGGTTTTAAACTTTCAAGAGTGTATTTCTTCTGTTGATAATAAAAGAAGATACTTTAAAGAAAGCCGAAAACTTATAACCATTGACTTCCTTCTATGTGACATTTTAAGCACTATTTTTAGCTGGATTACCTTGTCGGATGGCCATAATAACCACACTTTTTGTTGTACCAAAAACATTTTCTAAAGATTTAGAATAAAGAAATATGAATATTTTCATTTAGCCTATTGTCAAATATCAAACCGTCACCAAATTCTGACTAAGGAAAGTTGAATGTGCTGTCCAACATTCAACTTTCCTCAGTCAAAATTTGGTGACGCCGAATTTGGCACAGCGTGACTCAGTACGGGAAGTCATGGCGTGCTAAATTTGGTGTCCCAAATTCTGTACCAACAGCCAGCACAGGATTCCGCTTGGTCTTAAAGCCTTTTTTGATGGGTTATTTTCATAATTTATTATGGCATAGCAGTCAAAATAGGCAGAGATGGCAAAAGTACACACAACCTTTACTCAAGTAGAAGTGCAGATACTCATGTTTAAAACGACTCAGGTAAAAGTTGAATCACTGACTACACTTTTCTACTCAAGTAAAAATAAAAAAGTATGGCTTGAAATATGTATTTATGTAAAAAATATTAATTACTACTACAGTACCTGCTTTAGTTCACAGTGGTAACTACACTGCGCATCATATATACATCTATACAAAATGATTTACATTTCAATTTTTTATTGTGAAAATTTTGTTGTCAATTTTCAGCAGTAGCCAAGCAACATCGCTCTACAACATTGTCTAACAACACTTCTCAAAAGGTTGCTCTGTGTGTCATCACCTGGACACAAAACTGAAATATATGGCTGTTTAGAACAACAGCTGCCATACTTGTTCATATACTCTAAAATGTAATACTGTAGGACTATATTTTTAGAACTAATAAATGTCTTAAATGTAACACTTCATTTTTTCCAAAACATATTTCAGTTTTTTTTTCTTTTGATAAATATATTTGACTACAAAATATTTTTTGCATAATGTGAAAGCTGCTTCATTTTCTTCAAACAGCAACACTCACGCAGTTCATATGATTTCACTATTTGTTTTTTTTTTGTTTGTTTGTATGTTTTCAGAGTATTGCATACTCTTTATTTAACAGATAAAGTTAATAATGCTGTTAATACATTTGTGCATCATATTTTTTTTCACATGATAAAATTTCTGATCCTTTGCATTATATTTTTATTCATAAATCACCCTGTATAAATACTTGATGTTCTAAAATATTTATCTAACAACAATCTATGTGACAAATTAAAATAAAGACTGCAGTATATATACATGTTTAAACTATAAACCAGTATAAATTCTCTAGGCCTACTAGGAAATGTGAACTAGTTAGAAACAAATGAAATAAATGAATAACGTATTCATAAAGTATTTAATTGCTTTAGTACTAACTGTACAAACGTTGACAAAATAAACACATGAGTGTAAATTTTTTCGCAGTATTAGATTGAATGATCAGAGTAGTACAGTACACCATGGTCGAGAGTGGAAAAAAGACTTTAACCCCATTTAAATGCCAGATTTGAACAGAAATGCGTCTCTTGTTTACCTGTGATCTGATTGACCAAAATGCAAGACATTTCATGTTTACATCGCAGACTCCCTCTGTGTCATCCACATTAGCCATTCTTGCCATTCCCATGTGGTAAGCTTAATAAACAAGCCTACTTAAATCAGCCTTTATGGTGCATGTTCAGAGGTTGAAAAAGCCACGCACTGCAGCACGCAGACACACAATGGCAAAAATTAGATTGACTGAATCGAAAAGGCTTTCAAATTGTGAAATGATAAGAAATAATATAGATCGTGCCACCAAATACCTGAAAACTAAAGTAACAAGCCCGATTTAAAAATGTAAGGAGTAGAAAGTACAGATATTTGTGTTAAAATGTAAGAAGTAAAAAGCTGTCAGAAAAATAAATAGTGGAGTGAAGTACTGATACCACAAAAATCTACTTTTGTACTTTGTTACTTTCCATCTCTGAAAATAGGACAAATGAGCTCATGTATGGGACAAATTCTGGAACTTTGTCAGTGAGGGGTGGGCCTTTTAAACCACCCGAACCCCCCTCCCTTGGCTACAGGCCTTGGGTAAACTATCCCTTTAACTATATTATTTATAATGACATTAGCAAGTTGCTTTACCTTTTCAACTAGATTTTCTATTTGAACACATTGTACAGTAATACCATGTTGTAAGCAAATTCTGCCAGTGTTTGTCTGCTGTGTGTCTTTAAAATGCGGCTCAGACCAGTTTTAGCACAGACATGTGATGTGCTGTTGCTTTGCCACAAACAGTGTTTATTTAAAGATGACTAGCATTACCATGAAACACCAGAGAAGATGTGAATCATACAGGCTGTGTTGTGTTTTTATGTTGCTATCAGGGTTCCATTGCTTTGGAAAACCTGGAGATATCAAATATAATAAATATTAGAATGCATAAGAAAATAATGTTGAAATGATTCAACTATATACAGATGAAGTCAGAATTATTAGTCCCACCGTATATATTTTTCCCTAATTTCTGTTTAACTGAAAGAAGATTTTTTCAACACATTTCTAAACATAATAGTTTTAGTAACTCATTTCTAATAACTGATTTATTTTATCGTTGCCATGATGACAGCACATAATATTTTACTAGATATTTTTCAAGATATTAGTATTCAGCTTAAAGTGACATTTAGGGTGCTTTCACACAAGCACTTTTGGTCCGCACCTGGTTCGTTTGTCGTCAGAGTACGGTACGTTTAGCTGGTGTGAATGTGTTTTCTGAACTCGGGTGCGCACCCACTAACTGTACCCAAGTCCGCCAACTGTACAACAAACTTTAGTATTCATAACGTTAATTCGTGAGTGTGTGTGTCTGTGTATCACGTACTGTACCTTGGTGAAAAGCAGGACTGAGCCAGGGCAAGCACAGTGATAATGTTTGCTTGTCTCCTCCAAAAACAGCTTCTGCATTCATCGCTTGATGTTCTGAAAGTTTAGAATATTTTTGCGGCAGATAGACGTGAGTCGCTTTCTGTATGTCCAAAACCAAAAGATTCAGTAAAAGCAGAATGACCGCGATGTGTTTACGTCTTTTTATTTTGGTACTTTGCTTTCGTGGCCATCACCTAGCAACAGCCGTACACACAACAGCAGCTTGATGACACAAGCATATCAGGGTTCAGAAGGAAAAAAGACAGTGTGAACACAAACCAGCCGAGAAGTTGGCAAGTGGGGACAATTGAACTTGGAGACGGTCCAGGCAATTGAACCAAGTGTAAAAACACTCTTCACACTATTACATTTGGTCCGCGCCCGGGTTTGTTTGACGTCAAAGTACGGTGCGTTTATTGAGTGTGAATGCTGTCTTCTGAACTCTGGTGCGCACTCGTGAACCACACCCGAGTCCGCCTGAAAGAGGTGGTCTGGGGTACAGTTTGTGCAAACTCTGGTCTGGTTCACTTCTGATATGAATACAATCGTACCAAATAACAGAAGTAAACTGTCAACAGTACAACAAACTATCGTTTTCATAACGTTCATACACGTGTGTTTGTGTGTGTATCAGCTACTTGGCAACAAGCAGGACTGACCCAGTGCAAACAGTGATAATGTCTGCTTGTCTTCACCAAAAATGACTTTTGCTGACATGGCGTGATGTTCTGAACGTTTTTAATGTTTTTTTTAGCGGCAGATAGACGCATGTGGCTCTCTGTATTTTGGTTTTAGTAAAAGCAGAATGAACATGATATGTGGACGTCTTCATTTTGGCGCGTTGCTTTCGTGGTCGTCACCTAGCAACAGCTCTAATAAAAAAAAAGGCAGCTTGATGGCGCAAGCATACCAGGGTTCAGAAGGTAAAAAAGACACAAACCAGCCGAGAAGGTGGCAAGGGGGGACAATTGAACTTGAACTCGGTCCAGGCAATTGAACCAAGTGTGAAAGCACCCTTAAAGGCTTAACTAGGTTAACTAGGGTAGTTAGGCAAGTCATTGTATAATGATGGTTTGTTCTGTTGGCAATCGAAAAAAAATATTGCTTAGGAGTTCTAATAATATTGACCTTAAAATGGTTTTAAGGCAATTAAAAACTGATTTTATTCTAGCCAAAATAAAACAAATAAGAAGAAAAAACATTATCGGAAATACTGTGAAAACGTTCTTGCTTTGTTAAACATCATTTGGGAAATATTTGAAAAAGAAATCACCTATAATTTCATCAAACAAAAAGTGCTTCAGGGCTAATTGATGTGCCAGTGCTCTTTGGATAAAGGATTCATAAAGATACACAAAATATCATAAACCCAAGGCACCCTGGGAAAAAAGTAAGTGGAAAAGTTAAAAGTTATCCTTTATTGACATGGATAGAAATAGCCATGTCAATAAAGGCTTTTTAACTTCACGTACTTTTCGAGTGCCTTGGACATATGTTTTTGTTTATAGTATGTTAAAATATCTCAAGAACAGTAACCAATCCTTATGCAATTATCCTGGTTAACTGACAACATTGAACTTTCTGTTGTGTTTTATTTTGACTGAGGGTTTCTTGTCTTAGCTGTTATGATTTTCCTGTAGATAACGGTCCAGCGGGCGGCCGGAGGACAGGCACAGCTACAGTCTATGTGGAGGTGCTGGATGTCAATGATAACAGGCCTATATTCCTCCAGAACAGCTATGAGACCAGCGTCCTGGAGAACATTCCCAGAGGAACTAGTATATTACAGGTACACTTCACTTTTATTTACTGCATAAAAAAAAACATTCTCATTTTTATTTCAGTCAACAGCAATAGAGCTATCACAGTACTGGCACATGCGACTATATCACAAGTGTTTTTATTTGATTGTAAGAAGCATTATTTTTACTGCATCCCAATTCACATACTATCCATCCTAAATAGTATTCGAAAATAGGATTAGTGTGTTCCAAATCATAGTATGTTAAAGAAAAAGTTGCCCCTATGGTCTACCACACTACCTGACAAAAATCTTGTCATCGATCCCAGTTGTAAGAGCAACAAATAATAACTTGACTTCTAGTAGATCATTTGGAAAAGTGGCAGAAGTTAGATTTTTCAGATAAATCATCTGTTGAACTGCGTCCCAATCATTACAAATATTGCAGAAGACCATTTGGAACCCACATGGATGCAAAATTCTCTTAGAAATCAGTCAAGTTTGGTGAAGAAAAAATCATGGTTTGGGGTTACATTTAGTATGGGGGTGTGCGAGAGATCTGTAGAGTGGATGGCAACACCAACAGCCTGAAGTATCAAGACATTTGTGCTGCATTACATTACAAACCACATGAAAGGGCAAATTCTTCAGCAGGATAGCGCTCCTTCTCATACTTCAGCCTCCACATCAAAGTTCCTGAAAGCAAAGAAGGTCAAGGTGCTTCAGAATTGGCCAGCCCAGTCACCATGCATGAACATTATTGAGCATGTCTGGGGTAAGATGAAGTAGGAGGCATTGAAGATGAATCCAAAGAATCTCAATGAACTCTGGGAGTCCTGCTAGAACACTTTCTTTGCTATTCCAGATGACTTTATTAATAAGTTATGTGAGTCATTGCAGAGATGTATGGATGCAGGCCTCCAAGCTCATGGGAGTCATACACAATATTCATTCTTTTTCCACTGCTCCATGACTTTATATTCTATACTGGACATTATTTCTGTTAAGTGACAAGACTTTTGTCTAAGCAAAGTTAGACCTTACTGTCCTAATGAAATAATTACAAATCAAGGCATAATCATATTTTATTTTGGTAAAATAAGTATAATCTAGAGGCCTTTGCCTTTCATATAAGCCACTTCTGATGCCAAATGATCAACTAGAAGTCAAGTTATTATCTGATGTTCCTAAAACTTGGATAGGCGACAAGACTTTTGTCAGGTAGTGTATATTTGGAAGAAATTTGAAGTGGGAATCCATGCATATTGTGCACTGGACATGTTAACAAACTACAAAAAAGTACGTACTTATGGGATGTAGGACATGTAAATGTACACAAACAAAATGTATTTTTGCTGCTTGTTCAAACTAGTTATTTAAAATGAGCTTAAACAGCACAATTCTGGAGATCTTATTGGGAATAACAATGGAGTTCATAATGTTCATTCGTGTGTGTTTGTGTGTGTATCACCTACTTGGACTGACCCAGTGCAAACAGTGATAATGTTTGCTTGTCTTCACCAAAAATGACTTTTGCAGGCATCACGCCATAATGGAGTAACAATGGTGATGCTTCAGACGTTGTAGAAAGTCAGCAGCACAACTTTCTACAACTGTGAGATTTAAATATACACTCTTAACCCAAATAGTTAACTTAACTAAAATATTTGAGTCACTTAAGTTTTAATTTTTTATGTAAGGTTTATTTTAGATATATAAATTGAGGAAAAAAATTGAGAAATATTTTATTTAGATTTCATGAATTCGTATGTATTATTCACAATGCAAATTTGCTTTGCTTACTTAGAGTTTCTGTCTTGCTTCTGTTGCAAATATCTACTAATTCCTCAATCAAGAAGCATTTTCTAGACAAGCAAAACATAGTCCTGTTTTCAGAAATAATAAGTGACAATTAAGTGAGGTTTTCCTTGAAATAAGTCAAATAATCTGCCATTGGGGTAAGCTAAATAATCTAGTTTTGGCTTTGAAAAATACTTTGCTGAGCCCATTGGCAGATTATTTAGCTAGTTTTAAGGAAAAACTCACTTAATTTTTGACATATTACTTCTGAAAACAAGGGAGAAATGTTTACTTGTCTGAAAAATGCTTTTGATTTAAGAATATGTAAATATTTGGACTAGAAACAACTCAAAGAAAAGCATTTTTTGCAATGCATGAATGTCATGAGATTGCATAAATTTGCTGTTATGAGATAAACCAACATCCTAGAGAAACAGCATTATTTGAGCATAAACTGTAATTTAGACATTATTATTATTATTAAAATTATTATTATTATCATCATCATCATCATCATTATTATTATTATTATCATTTCCTTTATTTAGCCAGGAGATCACATTGAGTCTCTTCTTCTAGTGAGACCTGGTCAAGACGGCAGGCAGCACATAAAGTTTCACATAAAAATCACAGAAAACAATACCACAAAATTACAAAATCACCATTCGTAAAAAGGTCAGATCATAAAAAACAATTACAAGTATCCTTTAAAACGTTGTACAGAAAATGTTTCAAAGTACTCAGAGTCAGAATTATGTCAAGATTAAACTGACTTTGCAGGTCATTGCAAGCCCTAGGAGCATAAAAGAAAAAAGCAAGCCAAGTTTTGACAATACCCTTGGGACTGTTAACCAAATACAGGAACCAAATCTAGTGTGTTGGTTATTTATGTGAAATATTAGCAAAATAGAAAGATAGGATGGTAGTTTATCTAAGAGAGCCTTTAAAGTAAATAAGTACAGAGGTAATTTTCTCCTTTGATATAGAGATAACCAATCTAAGGAATTGTACAAAATACAATGATGCGTCCATGAATCTGCACATGTGATAAAGCGTATTGCTGCATGATAAACAGAATCTAGTTTTCTTAGTAGAGTAGCGGCTGCATGCATATATAGATGATCACCATAATCAATTATAGACAAAAATGTACTCTCTACTAATTTCTTACGGCCTTATAAGGAAAACAATTTTTTGACTGGTATAAGAAACCTAATTTTGGCCTACGCTTTTTCAATAACATCAAAAGACATCAAAGGCTAATATACACTTCTGCATTGATTGAACTGTGTTACCTTAACCTAAGTTTCTGTGCTCCCATTGTTCCTTTGAGTTTAAGCTACTACAAACAATGGTGGCTGAAACTGAGCAGGTCATGTGGAAGCTGGAGCTAGTCAATGTTAAAACCAATATTATTTATAATGAAATCACTCAAACTAAAATGCAGAAGTGTCGCAGGAGATTAAGTGCATGATGTGTATCTTGTAGTTCCATTTTTGGAATGGTGTGCATCAGGGTACTGTGCCGTGTACATGACTATTCTTAGAATGTGAAAAAGTAAGTGTACACTCAATGCAGAACTAAAAAGTGTGCTTTATAACATGCAAACAAAAAACAAAACAAAAAGCATACCTTTAGTCCTGATTACTTGGTCATTAGTCAGAAACAAACAAAAAACATGTAATGATGTTGCAATGAAATTTCCAAACATCCTAAGCACTGTTATGGATAAGACTACTGTAAACATGTTTTTTTTTTTTTTTTTTTTTTAATAAGTGCATACACTGACAATTTAATTTAAGGTATGTTGTGGCAGACAGTTTATATACAGCTGAAGTCAGAATTATTAGCTCCCTGAATTATTACACCTGTTTATTTTTTCCCCTAATTTTTGTTTAACAGAGAGAAGATTTTATCAACACATTTCTAAACATAATAGTTTTAATAACTCATTTCTAATAACTGATTTATTTTATCTTTGCCATGATGACAGTAAATAATATTTTATTAGATATTTTTCAAGACACTAGTATTCAGCTTGAAGTGACATTTAAAGGCTTAACTAGGTTAATTAGGTTAACTAGGCAGGTTAGGGTAATTAGGCAAGTTATTGTATAACGATGGTTTGTTCTGTAGACAATTAGAAAAATCCATAGCTTAAAGGGGCTAAAAATTTTGACCTTAAAATGAGTTTTAAAAAATTAAAAACTGCTTTTATTCTAGCCGAAATAAAACAAATAAGACTTTCTCCAGAAGAAAAAATATTATCAGACATACTGTGAAAATTTCCTTGCTCTGTTAAACATTATTTGGGAAATATTCAAAAAAGAAAAAAATATTCAAAGGGGGGCTAATAATTCTGACTTCAACTGTATGTTTAATTTAAACTAACAAATTAAGTTGAACATTACATAAATTAATTCACCCCATATAAGTTGTTTGCAACCACTTACTTAAAAAAAAAAATTAGTAAATTCAGTGACTCGTTTTTTTTCAGTGCACATGCATCCTTTTTACACCCCTTAATTATTTTGAGATATTGTGAAGAGCTTATAAAATGTGTAAAGGAGTCAAAACATCTGCTGGTTTAATATGCAATGACATTCAGATGGTAACACTTTTTTAAGTCACAAATCAGGCTGTTAACAAACTATTAGCTAAGACTATTACCTCAATAAACTGCTAATTAGCTGCTTATTAATAGTTAGTAGTTGGTTTAGGTATTGGGCAGAATTTGGGATGTAGAATAAGATCATATAGCTACTAATATACGATTAATATCCTAATAATAGGCAGGTAATAATTTTAACTGTATAAACACACCGACATCAGAATCTCCTCCATGCACGTATAATAGTAATGTTGTTAATGACCAGTGAGCCAAAATAGTTGTCATTTTTCAGATCAACTCTGTTAGTCTCCACAGCAGCAGATGAAGTGATGTGATCAACGTCCAGCTGTTTATAGAGCTGCACACATCATATGATCAGATTTTTGAGTCACATCTTGTTTCGATTGACGTTAATGGTGAATGAAATGAGTCGACTTCCTGTAAAGCAGCTGAGACTCTCATTTCTGCATTGATTGTGTTTGTGCGCTTATCTATAGCTCTGTTCTAAAACCTAGTGAGCCAACTACCTATACAGCCTTTAAGGGATCATAGGCACTCCATATAATATACGCGGGAGAGTGCTGTCAATCAGAGAGGTGTTCATTTTAATCAGAGTTTCTCAGAATGTTTAGTTATTTTAGTTATTATTTTAGTATTTCTTTATATATTTTATAATATATACATTTTACATCATCATTTAGCCTAGAATGTATATTTATTTAAATTACAAATTATAACATTAATAAATAAAACTAATAATAATAATAATGCACGGTTTCAAATATCTTGATCTATCTATTATTAATCTTTTAATTATTTATTTTGAGCTGGGTTAATATTACATAATCTTTAATACATGTATATTTTATTGCTCTTTTTTTGGTGTAGAATCTGTTTTTATCTATATTGTTTGTTTAGTAAATCTCTGTCATTTATTCTTTAGTTTATTCTTTTTATTTTCACTGTTATTATTGCTGTTGTTGGCATTATTATTATTAATATTATTATCTAACAACCTCCTGCATTCCTTTATTTTGTCATATTTTTTTGTGTTCCCATAATTTCAAAATAAAACAATACAAATTTGATGAAAAAACAAATAATAATTATGAATTATTTAGATCGGCACGACATTTATAAGCAAGCTCACTAAAAGTTATTCAGTGCAATAATACGTTGTAATAAAAACAATAAAACATCTTATATTTAGACTCATATGATGACATATTAGCGTGTTTAATGATAAAATTGTAATAAAGTATTCATTTTAAAACCACTTTTCTTGGTTTAACCCATTTGTCAGAACAAGATTTGTAAGCATTTAAAATTGATATGGTCACATATCCTTATATATGAGCAATATCACACGAGTAGCAGTGTGATGTGGCTGTATATCGGCACTGGAGAGAGGTTTGACCCACCAGTGACGATATATAGCCACATCACACTGCTACTCGTGTGATATTGCATTTATAGAACAGTTTGACGGCATAATCGTGTATCTAAAAAAGAAAATTAAACACGGAGATTCTAAAAATTCTTTTGTAAGAGGAACTACTTTTTTCCGCCATTCATTCACATCTGCAGCTGACGTCAGAACAGCAGAAACCTTTGCTCATTCACTAATGTCCCTTTAGAGCTAATATTTGAATGATTGTCATTGACATTGACATAACCAATCAATTGACATAACAGGTGATTTTGCTCACATTTTAAGATTATAAGGCTGAACGGCATGAAATGCCATCAGTCTACAGAGATTTCCCAGTATTTCTCTGTTGCAGTTAGGACATCACAATATTACTATGGTATAAATACAGCACTACAACATACAAAAGAGAGAGGTCGACTTAGAAAGTCATTCACTGTTTAAGAATGATTTGATCAGCTGTAGTTTGAAATCACGCTGTTTTTCTCTTGGCGCTTATTATGCGGTCTCTGTCACCATCTTGTGGATAAACATTGTCATTGGTCTTTGCTCAAAGACAGGCTAATGCCTGCCGACATGCTGTCTCTCTGAAATTATAAATATTATAAAATTGGCGCTGTCCTTAAGAATGAATTGCATAGATGCAATCTAAACATCTACATTCTCACTTGAAAAAGCCTCAAAAGTACATTATGTTGTCCAACAGCAGCAATATTTGTCAAACTGTAGAGTGTCCTCTGCTTGTCGCTGTATGTGGGCAGAGTAATACACAAGGGTGAAGGGTTAAGAGGCTGGACGAGTGCTGTTGTTTGCAAAATATCCCACGGCTATTAATATATATATATACAGTTGAAGTCAGAATTATTAGCCCCCCTTTGAATTTTTTCTTCTTCTTCAAATATTTCCCAAATGATGTTTAACAGAGCAAGGACATTTTCACAGTATGTCTGATAATATTTGTACTTCTGGAGAAAGTCTTATTTGTTTTATTTCGGCTAGAATAAAAGCAGTTTTTAGTTTTTTAAAAATCATTTTAAGGTCAAAATAAATTTGACTTCAACCAAGGAAAGTGGTTTTAAAATGTATACTTTATAACACATTTTTCATTAAACATGCTAATATGTATATAAGATGTTTTTATTTTTTATTTCAATGTAATATTGCACTAAACTTCTAGTGAGTTTATTCTGTAAATCAACGTAAAACTGTATATTAATCATTTTTTTTTTTTCAGAAGAAAATTTAGCAGAACCCATTGTAATTTACATTGGACTGGGGGGGGGGGGACTAAAGCTGTTTTACTCATTGATTGTTTTGATGCCAAAAAAATGCAATTTAAGACACATTTTAATACATGTTTAAAAGAATAGATACAACAGTTTGAATCTTTCAAATCTGCCTGTTATCCATTTTTATGATTGTAACTGAATAACATGATTAACTTAGCACCATGACTCAAGTTTTCTGTGACACATGGAGTTGCTGCCTATAAAGTGCACTTCAGATCAGCCTATACTGACAGTGCACCAAAAGTCAGCTCACTAAGTTTTTCCAGCAGAGCTCATATCTCAGTGGCGTATAGCAGCAGAGATGGTATAGTAATATATGTGTGGGAGTCATTTGTTTTTGACTCTGTGACTGGAATCGACTCTGATTGTTTTCTGCTCTGGGCCACATATGGCTGAACGGGCCTTCTGAATGCCGGAGCAGAGGAAAACGATTGCCTCATTGAGCCCAAACGCTTCCACAACTTCAACTGGGGCTCGCTAGACAGATTCTGCCCACACGAGATACCATCCACCGGGCCACAGTCTCCATCCACACCCCAGGAGCTTCCAGACCAGCAGCCCACCGCCAGAGAGATCACTAAACCCCCGAAAAGAATGAAGAGACACACCACGATGATGATGGTCAGCAGTGAATGGTGAAGATCCAGAGGTGGAGACGGTGTAGAGATGGGAAGTGAGAGGTTGGAGACGGACAGATTAAAGGGAACTTCCATGTCGTTCCTGAATCTGTAGAGATGCAAAAAGAGAAAGAGTTACATCTGGGTCATGCGGAGGGCGATCTAGTGGAGATGGAGGTGTTTATTTGTAGCAGCCTGGGTTCAAGTCTGTGCAGAAGTGTGAATGTGTGCTTGTGAGAGATGCATGCAATGTGCAAGGATGTGGTTGACAGGTGTGTGTGCATGTGTTTTGCTTTAGAAGAAAAATGTCTTTAATATTTAAAAAAAACAAAAATTAGCCATGAGTGCGCTTACATGCATGTTCTACTCTGGACTCCGGCCAATATTTCGAGCTCAGAGCCCTCGTTTTTTTGGACAGCATGTAAAAGATGCTGGGTTCCACAAAATTCCTTCATGTTGTCCCAACTCAAATCGATTAAGTTAATTTCATCATTTTTATAAATTCAAGTGGATTGAACATAAAACAATTAAGTTGTCCCAAAAAACCCTTAAGAATTGTGTTTTTTCAATTAATTTTAAATAATTTGTTTGAACAACTCGCAAAAAGTCCTTTTTTGAGTTTGTCAGATACGTCTTTACTCTGTTTATTATATGTGAGAACTCATAAATTGTGTATTATGCACTTTTTAGGTATAATGGTAGACTAGTTACCTCAGATAAATTCAGAATAGCTTGATGGGGAACAGACAGTTTTAACCCAAAAAATGGCCAGTGTGTCAGATGGGGTGTGAACCCACACTCAAAAAATGACATTTGCTGTTTGTTGAAACTATTTATTTAAAATGAGTTGAAACAACACTATTCTTGTTTTTTGGGACAACTTAATTGTCTTAAATTTGTAAAAACTAATAAGCAAACTTAATTACTTCATGTTGTCCCGACACAAATCGATTGTTTGCATTTTATTTGCAATGTATACTGGTTTTACGGTTCGGTTTGGTTACGATTATCGTATGTCATTGATTTGGTTCAGTGCGTCATCACGGGACGTTGATGATGATTTCCATATGCAATATTTTATTTTACTTCACAACACAAGAATACAATTTTGTCTTTTGATACAAGCAAGGTTCACAGTGAGAGAGAGGGAGAGCGAGAGAGCTTTACAGCTTTCATTTCCTCCAGAGCAGTGAAATAATGGCTCCTGGGTTCTACTCTCAAAAATGACTTTGCTGCTTGTTCAAACTACTTATTCAGAATGAGTTGAAACAACACAATTCTTAAGTTTTTTTTTTTATGGAACAACTTAATTGTTTTATGTTCAATCCACTTAAATTTGTAAAAAATATTAAAGGTGCTGTATGTAAGTGTTTGACTCTTCTAAAGCATAAAATTACTATGTTTGTAGATATTTAAGAAACATGCTAAGTGAACACTCTTGCTTATCTGAAAAACAATGCTGAAGTCAGATATTCTGCTTTGAAAATGTCCTAACGTGCTGGAATGGCTGTCTTTGTTTTGGTCCCTTTAACCCGCCCAATGCCAGTTTAGCCAATTATATTGCAGCACCCGAGTTGCCTTGGTGGAAAACAGCATATTTCATTCATTCAGTCAGAAAGGCTCTCAAAGGATGTGTCCGTGACCGAAATGAGACTTCCGGTGGACAGCAGCAGCTTCTGAAATGCGACGCAAATTCAGAATTACACGAGGTTATTAATTAGGAAATAATATAGATATTAAGAGCGTAAACATTAGGTGAGCTGGTTACATTGTAACCCCTTGTCCTAACAACACGCTACGTGACGAAATTTGCAGTGATAAGCAATTTGGCTGTTGGCACCAATCGAAACACGACAGAAATTTAAATACAATTATTCAGAAGCACAATGCATTTACTGCACTCCAGCAAAATGGTAAAGTTTATAATCTAAATAATACACATTAAACCTCTTTAACATTATTAAATGTACATGCTGAATTACTGATCTGTGTTGGTTTGCACTGAGTCACAGTTCTGAAGTTCAATTTCAAATGGTTTATTTTATTTTCCAGATCTGAGGCGAATAATATAATGGCATAAGATAATGGCATTCAAACTCACACCATTAGCATTTAACGCTGAATAAAGCACATGAGGTGTACCTGAGGGGATCATTATCAGTTTATACTGTTGTTCAGCTGCAAGAAATAGAAGCTGATAGAATAGAAGTTTATAAAATATAAATTTCAGGTGCCTTCTATCACGTGCCGTTGCTTTTATATAGAAAAGAATTACAATCAGCCTTAAATCAGTCTTTAGGCTCGATAGTCAGGCTCGCACAATCCAAAATATTGGTGTTGTCAATCTGGCAACCTGCACTTGCATGTGTTTTGAACCAGGCATGCAATACCAACCACTTGGTGTCAAACTTGTATACTGCACCTTTAATTTAACTTAATCGATTTGTGTTTGGACAACATGAAGGAATTGTGTGGAATCCAGCATTTTTCAGTGTACTTCAGTGTCAGTGAAAGACTGTTCCAGCAAGCTCACAAGGAGTGAATTGTGCAGTGTTGTCTGCTTTTTAAGAAGTTGGAGCAAATTAATTAATCGTGCTTGCCTTCCTTGCCATAATAAGCTACCGCAACATAGCACATAAGAGATAAATGACATCAGTACATAATAACCAGTTATGAGCTATTACTGAACCGACACAGAATTGTCTGCATCGGCATTGCTGCACATCAAACAAACAATTCATTTTGATACCCCAAGAGTCAGATGAAGTGGAGTCAGAGTCAGAGATTCAATCAATTATAGAGATTTCCAAATGTTTTGGATCATATTCACACCTTCACACCCTTACTAAATTGAACCGAAACAGAGTTTGTATGTAAGTGTGTCGAGACCACCTCTTCAGCTGGATCTCTGCCTGTTTGCCTGGTGTGCACCAGAGTGCAGTTGCTGTATTCACACCTGCCCAAAAGATCCACAACAAAAGTGGAAACAAAAGTCAAACCAAACAAGTGTGAATACACTAACACATTCACACAGCTTTCAAAACAAACTGTGTGAATACACCCTCAGAAGATTCTTGACCTTAAAAATTGTAAAAAAAAAGAAAATGTACCCATTGGCCACTTTATTATGTACACCTACTAGTAAACACAGTTACCTCATCAGCCAATCACAAGGCAGCAACTCAATACATTTAGGCATGCACACTGTAAATGAGTCAATAAAGGAAAAAAGATAATCAACTAAAACTTAAACCCAGCATCAGAATGGGGAAGAAAGAGGATTTAAGTGGCTTTGAATGTAGAATAGATGTTGGTGTCAGATGAACTGAGTATTTCAGAAACTGCTGATCTAGCTGGATTTTCATGCACAACCAGGGTTTACAGAGAACAGTCTAAAAACCAAATTTGCAATATAGAAGACTTTTAAAAAATGTTGCTGATCAGAGTTTTTTTGTTTTAAACAATGGACTAAAACCTCAAGTATGTGACTGCACGCAATGAGGTTTCATGTGTCATAGCGGTCCGTAATGTGACGTTAACCGACTCATTATACAATTCTAGAGCGTGTTTCATTCTCACTGGAGGAATCTTCTTCTGTGGTCAACTTTTTAGGATCAAAAGAGCTTAGTAATCTCACGTGAGTTTCAGAATGGATCTTAGCTCAGATCTCAGTGTTCATATATGGTAAGATCATCTACAATCAAAGGTCCCATATTTCTGATAAAGGGCTCTCATTTCACCAACTCTCCACTCATCTTTTCACTATTTGTGCTTGTTTTTCTAATCAGTGGGGATGTTCTTAACAAAAACGATTAAAATATTTGTGGTTAATTGAAATAAAACTGGAATAAAACAAAACTTAACTGCAATAAACTTATAACAGAATTAAAATGTCTTGAACTGAAAGCAAAATAAAAATACAAAGCTACACTGTAAAACCCAACTGTTAACTTTATCAAATGAAATGAGTGTAGTTAACTCAAAATGACTGAAAGTTAATTCTACTCATTTGAAAAGAGTTTTGAACTCAGTGTTGAATTTAATGAGTTAATTAAATGCCTCATTACTAAGGATAATAATAAAAGAATAATATTTTTACTTCTGGATAAAGTTTTATTTGTTTTAATTTGGCTAGAATAAAAACAGTTTTTCATTGTTTAAAAACCATTTTAAGGTAAAAATTATTAGCCCATTTAAGCAATATTTTTTTTCGATAGTCTACAGAACAAACCATTGTTATACAATAACTTGCCTAATTACCCTAACCTGCCTAGTTAATCTAATAAACCTAGTTAAGCCTTTAAATGTCACTTTAAGCTGTAAAGAAGTGTCTTAAAAATGTCTAGTAAAATATTATTTACTGTCTTCATGGCAAAGATAAAATAAATCAGTTATTAGAAATGAGTTATTAAAACTATTTTGTTTAGAAATGTGTTGAAAAAATCTTCTCTACGTTAAAAAGAAATTGGGGGAAAAAATAAACAGGGGGGCTAATAATTCTGACTTCAACTGTGTGTATGTATATATATATATATATTGTTGTTGTTCTTATTATTAATTATTATTAAAATCTTATCATTAATGTTATTATCTAATTTTCCACCATTTGATTTATATTTGATTTTTATATATTTTTCTGTTTTATTAAAATAGGCCTGTAAGAAAGCTTTACAGGTAATGACATAATATGAACTTTAAAGTTCAAACAGGCTGCAAAAATCAGCAAAACAAAAAACTTTTGCAATACTTCCTAAATAAATGCTTTATAATAAATACTTTAAAAAGGGGTTTAGCTTTAAAAAGTTTCTTTCAAACTTTAGCTGACTATGACTCCCTAAAGAAAGGGATATCATTAAAATACATCCTTCTAATATCCAAAATATTGTGGTCTTCTGATTTACAGAAGGCTAGCATCCATGTTTTATTTTATTTATTTTTTTGCATCAGATATACTGTCTGATGAAAGCCAGCGCCAATATTTCATTCCTCATTATTACTGTCGTTTTCATAAAAGGGGCAAAGTAAACATTTATAAAAAAGTTTGCTTTCTAACTAGTTCAATTAGACCTGTAAAGCACAACCGAGTGTGTTTACTTGAGATACATACTCCGCAACGATTGACATTTTGATAACTGTCTCTGTAGGCTATTTGATTTGTTTGCACACTGTCTCGGTTATATTGTGTGATGGAAGATCATGCGGGCTCGCGCCGGTTTTTTGAGTCCAGCTGTAACTGCTGCGCGGCCAAGACTGCTTTTCAGCTATGAGTCCATTTAGCATGATTCCGCCTATCACAGCTTCTGTTACTACATGTACAAGTTAATTAATGAATAAGACTGTTTGAATTCTATTTTTTGTTCTACGCTTGGTTAGCCTACCTTTGAGTGGACAGTTCTCACGGTAGTGCCGAAATAAGGGACTGTCCTGGGAAAATTGGGACATCTGATCACCCTTATGAGTGACTAAAACAGGGCCGTTCAATATTCTGATTGGGCTACAGCCACTCTGAGCCCGAGTTAAGCACCAGCGTCACTGTTTTTGAATAGCAGCGAGCCGAAAGGAATACTTCACATTATCGATAAGAGAAAGCATAATGCAAAGAGGCGTTTCCCGCCGTCATAGCACAAATTAATTTTTCAGCCAATCAAGGGCCCCCTTCTTCTGTGGGCCCTGGGGCTTCAGCCCCACCTAGCCCTTATGTTTATCCGACCCTGTTTTCATGAACTAACATGAGCAAATATTATAATAAATTTATTGTTTGTTGTTTATCATGTTAGCAACTTCATTAACTAATATAACCTTATTGTTAAGTGTTACCAGAATATTTTTAATATTTGGGCTTTTTTTCTCCTTATATACTGAAAGATAAATATACAGTAAATACAAAAAAGCATCCATACTAAAGATTAATTCTCTGAAAACAATCTCATAACAGTTGATTAAATGCTGGCAGCTAGCTGATGGCACATGGTCGCCCACTGAAGCTAAGCAGGGCTGCACCCGATCAGTACCTAGAATGCAGACCACATGGGAAAGCTAGGTTGCTGCTGCAAGTGCTGTTAGTGAGACCAGCAGGGGCCGCTCAACCTGTGGTCTGTGTGGGTCCTGACGCCCCAGTATATTGATTCTACTCTGTACTGCTCAGTGAGTGCCGTCTTTCGGATGAGACGTTAAACCAAGGTCCTGACTCTCTGTGGTCGTTTAAAATCCCAGGATGTCCTTCGAAAAAGAGTACGGGTTCAACCCCGACATTCTGGCCAAGTTTGCCCACTGGCCTCTGTCCATCATGGCCTCCTAACCATCCCCATATCATAATTGGCTTCATCACTCTGTCTCCTCATCAGCTTGTGTGTGGTGTGCGGTCTGGAACAATATGGCTGCCGTCGCGTCATCCAGGTGGATGCTGCACCCTGGTGGTGGATGAGGAGATTCCCCCCATTCTGTAAAGCGCTTTGAGTTTTCAGAAAAGCGCTATATAAATGGAAGGATTTATTAATTGAATAATTCTTCCAAAAATGGAAAAAGTATATATCATTTGGTCATCACTTATATATCATTTGGCAACTTTTATGAGTTTCTTTTGTTCTGTTAAGCTCAAAAGGAGATAATTTGAAGCATGTTAGAAATGGGTAACCATTGGCATCCATGGGAGGGAAATATACTATGAAAGTCAATGGCTAGCAGTTTTCAACAATAAATGTATGTTTAACAGAACAAAGAAACCCACACGTGTTTGGAACAAACTGATGGTCAGAAAATGATGACTAATTTGTCATTTTTAGGTGAACTATCCCTTTAACTTTTGGAATATGTTTATGGGGAAAAGATTGCTTTAGGATGTGATTTTTATTTTTATTTTTTTGCTGCGTGTGCAAAGTTTGATTCAACAGTAATGTAGAACTCTTACTAGAAAGTAACTTACTAAAGTAATGTAAAATACTGTAAATACAAACAGGTATGGTAAATGCTTTTGCTAAGCTTTCTCACATCTGTTTGTGTATTCGTGTAGTAGTATATTTTTGGCCAACATTACTCCTTTAAATAAATCTGAAACAGCATTTGACATTAAAAATATTGGTACATATATAAATACTCACTACACTGAAAAAATGTAACTACTTATTTAAAATTATTTAAGGGTTTTTTGGGAAAAACTTAATTGTTTTATGTTCAATCCACTTAAATTTGTAAAAACTATTAAGTTAACCTAATTGATTTGTGTTGGGACAAAAACATGAAGGAATTATGTGGAGCCCAGGATTTTTACAGTGTAAGTGAGCAGTCAGATGACGAATGTGGCTGAATGGATTTCTTTTTTCTTTTTGCAAGCTAAATTGAGTCTGTTAAAATAACTCTCAATCTACAGTTCCTGAAACACACACAGAGTTACCAATTACTCTGCTTCTCTGCTCCTAAATGCCAGCATGTTAAATTCTGAGCACACCGAGTGTGACTTATAGCTTTGCTGAAAACACACTGAGACATGAAATTATTCTTCATCTTAAATGCCACAAACAGGATGAAAAGGCCACTCAGACGAGAACTATTGTTAGTGAAACACTTCATTAGTTACCGCGGATCTGCTAAAATGCATTTATGCACACATCATCATATTTATGCGTTGCTCAAGCAGGCAATCTTTTGTTGCTCATTTTATTGGGTACACTAGATGTATTCGGTTATTTTATGTGGGTCAACGATGAAACAGGCTTTTCAAGCATCAAAATAATAATAGTGTAATACAGCTTTGAATTTATTTACTCCTATGCTGTGTGTGACGAGGCGTGATGGAATACTGGTCACACAAATATGGCGCATATAGTCGCAATAGCACTTACACTCACCAGCCACTTTATTAGGTACACCTTACTAGTACTAGGTTGGATCAACTTTTGCCTTCAGAACTGCCTTAATCCTTTGTGGCATAGATTCAACAAGGTACTGGTTCCTCAGAGATTTTGGTCCATATTGACATGATAGCATCACGCAGTTGCTGCACATTTGTCGGCAGCACATCCATGATGCAAATCTCCCGCTCCACCACATCCCAAAGGTGCTCTATTGGATTGAGTCTGGTGACTATGGAGCCATTTGAGTACAGTGAACTCATTGTCATGTTCAAGAAACCAGTCTGAGATGATTTGCGCTTTATGACATGGCGAGTTATCCTGCTGGAAGTAACCATCAGAAGATGTGTACACTGTGGCCATAACGGGATGGACATGGTCAGCAACAATACTCAGGTACATGTAGGTTGTGGCCTTCACACGATGCTCAATTGGTACTAATGGGCCCAAAGCAAGCCAAGAAAACATCTTCTACACCACTACACCTCCATCACCAGCCTGAACCATTGATACAAGGCAGGATGGATCCATGCTTTCATGTTGTTGATGCCAAATTCTGACTCTACCACCTGAATGTCACAGCAGAAATTGAGACTCATCAGACCAGGCAACGTTTTTCCAATCTTCTATTGGACGTGTTGTGTGTTCAGAGATGCTCTTCTGCATACCACGGTTGTAACGAGTGGTTATTTGAGTTACTGTTGCCTTTCTCTCAACTCGAACCAGTCTGGCCATTCTCCTCTGACTTCTGGCATCAACAAGGCATTTGTGCCCAAAGAACTGTCGCTCACTGGATATTTTTTTGTTTTTCGGACTATATATGCTCTGTAAACCCTAGATGGTTGTGCGTGAAAATCCCAGTAAATCAGCGGTTACTGAAATACTCAGACCAGTCGTCTGGTACCAACAACCATGCCACATTCAAAGTCACTTAAATCACATTTCTTCCCCATTCTGATGCTCGGTTTGGACTGCAGCAGATCATCTTGACCATGTCTACATGCCTAAATGCATTGAGTTGCTGCCATGTGATTGGCTGATTAGAAATTTGCGTTAACAAGCAGGTGCACCTAAAAAGTGGCAGTGAGTGTATGTGCAAAATGTTGATTTATTGACAGTCTTCGTTACTTTTCACAGTCTATTTACAATCCGTCAAAAGTCGTCCATCCATTAGACTGTCTTGTTTAATCTTATTTTTCTGAATCAAAAAATAACTATAATTTTTGCCATTATTTACAGAAAGGAAGGTAATTTATTGTAACACTGTTTTCACAAATATTCTTATTTATTCTTATTTAATATTATATTTAGACCAAAAATCATTTAATAACATACTTAAAGCCACTATTTAAGGATCACAGTCATGGCTCGCAAAATACAGTCACAATAATTTGACTCTATTCTTCAAACCTTTAGGTTTTACCCATTTGTGAGCAAGTGTTGAACCATTAAAAAGAAAAAAAGGGTTGGTCACTTATTGTTTTATATATTTTAATAAGTACAGTTCAGAATAATATGTTTTTTGTTGTGCTTGAAGTGGGTAAAGTATGCTAGAAATGTGCTTGCTGTGTGTTAAATCACATTATAAACGAGCTTAATAGTGCTAGCTAGATACATGCTAGCGGCATGCTAAAACATGCTAGCAATGTAATAAATTAAAATGTGTTTGCAGTGTGCTAAATCATGCTAGAAGGATGCTAGCATTGCGCTGAAACATTAACAGTGTGCAGAATCATGCTCAATGTTAGAAGTGTCAAATTTTAGAAACAGATGTTAGTCAAATGTTAAAAATGTGTACTAAAACATGTTTATACATGGTAAACGGTGTGGCAACGCATACTAGCAACATTTTAAAGCATGCTAGCAGTGTGACAGATCATGTTAAATAATTGCTAGGGATGTGTGTAATACTAGCAATATGTTAGTATTCTCTCAAAGTTTCTTACATTTTTAACATAAGAATAAGTATGTATTTTTTACATAAAATTAAATTAACAATTAATTAGTCAAAAAAAAAAAATAGCGATGACGGTAGAATTGGAAGTATTTTTTTAAGCTTGTTGACATTTTTTGTGTTTATTTTTGTCTATGGGCCAAATTTGAGATGATTAATTTTTTAACCTGAATCAAATTACATTTTAAAGGGCACCTATGATGAAAACCAACTTTTGTAAGCTGTTTGGACAGAACTGTCATACTGGAGTGATATAAACCCAACAAGTCTCTTTTTAAAATTTTCCTGACTTTAAAATACGACCCAAATCCCAGGGATTTTGAGGCCCACCTTAATGTGACGTAGGAGTGCGGTTTACCCTACCCACAGAATTAATTGACAGGTGCCATGTTTCTATAATATCATAGAACATTTATATTTGCAAAGAAAATGGGATTCAAATATTTGTTTCAATTCACTGGGATTTTTATTAGTTTTATAAGTTTAAAACGTTTTTAAAACAGCATGTTTGTAACAAAGACAGTGGAAATCGCTATGTAATTCATAACCAATATAATCACCACGACCGCATGGTGTCAGTAAATGCTAATATATATGTGTGTGTGTGTACGGCAAGCAGCATATGTGTGAGACTCATCATTTCAGAAAGGCTTGAATAAACTCCACCACAAATACATCAAATAAACTTACTTGGTATTTTAAACTAGTGACCTTTTTTCAGCTTAATTCATGTCTGTTTCTATCACTGACTGCTGTTTATCTGACGTATCGCATGAGAGGCAGACATGGGTGTCGGAGCGATGGGCGAGGAGAAGCAGCTTATTTGCATTTAAAGCCACAGGCTACAAAAACAGCTATATTGTACACAGACACAAAAATGGGCAGATTCTGGAGGCTATAATAAGTAATCTGATGGGTATTTTGAGCTGAAACTTTACAGACACATTCTGGAGACACCTAAGGCTTATCTTACATCTTGTAAAAATGGGGTAAAATAGGTGCCCTTTAAAGTTCTTTTTTTTTTTTTTCAGCACAATTTGTAAAAAGTTTTCTTATGCTCATTAAGGATGCAATTATTAGTAAAAAAATTAAATAAAATAAAAACAATATTTTTTATATATTATTAGAATGCAAAATGTTTTTTTTATTTGAGTATCTATTTCAGAATGCTTTCATATTGCCAGTTTTGAAAAGTTATGTTGTCAAGTACTACTTGATTGACATCATTTTGACCATGGACAATATAAAATGGTTTGGGCTCTGCTAAATGGAAGTCCATGCTGGTTTATGCTGGTTAGCTCAGGCTTGGTGCTGGTGCTGTTTCTCAGCAAATGAAAAAGTAAAATCCCTTATAGTGACATCAGCATCCAAAACACATCATATCCAAGTGTACAACATTTATTCTCCAGCTATTTCTTTGTGGTTCAACTTTACCTTCAGCGTTGGGTGCAGGTTGTGGCTCCTCCAAATTTCCCCTTGTTTTAAATCACGTTGTCACCAGGAAGTGTTGGAGATGAGATGCTGGAAGATGGGGATCAGGATGTATATTATCCGTTCAGAGCCTGTCAGTTTCTCAGTATTGTTTTTTTTTTATGATTTGCGTTCAGCAGACCATGGCGTGTGTTTCATGAGCTACAAAACTCTTTGTGAGCCAAACTCTCAGGCTGAAGTTTTAACCCCCCCATGTGATGGTATGGTCCAGTCTGTGTGCTCTATTCATCTTTTTCCAACAGACCCCCTCACAAACTCCTTTCTCCCTCCTCCTCCTCATCTTTTCTTCTGCTCTCCACATCTCTTTATAAAGCTAATGAGTCTGAATGAGGGGCCGTCCTCCTCACTGCCAGCACAATCTGACTAATATACAGCTGTATTCAATGTGTGTGAAGTTATTTAACTGCTTAATATGATAAATTTATGTGTGTAAATAGATTGAGGATCAATTGCTGATCAGTTACTTTTACGATCATTGAAGCTGTAGTAAACAGCCACAGTAGCAGTTGGCTAATAACATTTTTGTGTTTTCTAGATGTGGGTTAAAACATTCTAGAAATGTGCTTGCAGTGTGGTAAGTCACATTATAGACCCTTTTCACATTTCTGGGTTTCTCAGTAGCGGAAGTCGTCATAATTGGGAAAACTTAGAGCGCAGTGAATGGGAGAATACAACAAATATTTTTTTTACAATCGTATTTGCTCAAATAATAAAAAAACTCCACGATGGTGTTATAAAGGCTTCAGAAAAAGGGAAAAAATTGTGCGAGACTGATGACGGCAGCCAGAGGAGAGATTAACATCAAATTTACTGTCCTGTCCCATAGACACTGCATTAGAAACCCCATACACAATTGGTAATTCGCATTTTGTAATTTGAAGTAAAGATGATATAATACATACATAAATGCATATAAATGTTCATAGGTTTTTAAAAAAATCAAAATATTAAAAACTTCCAAGGATTTAAGATGCTGATGACCGTTAAACGCGTCATAACAGGCTTGCGAAAAGAGTCCATAAACAAGCCTAATAGTGCTAAATAAATGCTAGCGACATGCTAGCAATGTAATAAATCAACATGAGTTAGCAATGTGCTAAATCATGTTAGGAGGATGCTAGCAATGTGCTGAAACAGGTTAACAGTGGAGAGAATCAGGCTCAAAGTGTTAGAAGTGTCAAATCACAATTTACAACCTCAAATCAGAAAAAGTTGGGACAGTATGGAAAACAAAGAAAGAAGTGATTTTCATATTTACTTTGATTTGTATTTGACTGGCCTGTCTGCAGTCCCAACCTATCTCCAATAGAGAATGTGTGGTGCATTTTAAAGCTCGAAATGCGACAACGAAGACCCTGTAATGTTGCCCACGTTAAGACTTGTTTGCAGGAAGAATGGGACAAAATTTCACCTGAAACACTTCATCACTTGGTGTCTTCACTCCCTAAATGTCTTTTAAGTGTTGTGAAAAGGAATGGCAACACTACAAAGTGGTAAATGCTTTATTGTTACAACTTTTTTTGAAATGTGTTGCAAGAATCAAAATTGGAATAAGAGTTTATTTTGAAAAAAAAAAAAAAAAAAAACAACAATCATGAGGAACACATTAAATAATGTTTGTTGTATAGACCCTTTTACATTTCTGGGTTTCTCAGTAGCGGAAGTCGTCATAGTTGGGTAATCTTAGAGCACAGTGAATGGGAGAATACAACAAATAATTGTTTTTACAATCTTATTTGCTCAAATAATAAATGAAAAACTCCTCGATGGTGTTATAAAGACTTCAGAAAAAGGAAAAAAAAATGTGTGAGATGGAAGACGGCAGCCAAAGGAGAAAATAACGTCAAATTTACTGTTCTGTCCCATAGACGCTGCATTAGAAACACCTCGCACAAGCAGTAATTAGCTTTTTGTAATTTGAAGAAAAGATGACATAATACATACATAAATGCATATAAATGTTCATACATTTAAAAAAAATCTAAATATTAAAATCTTTCAAGGATTTAAGGTGCGGATGACTGTTAAATGCGTCATAACAGGCTTGTGAAAAGGGTCCATTGTCTTCAATGAAATACAAGTCAAAGTCGATTTAGAAATCACTGCTTTCTTTTTATTTGCGTTTTCCATACTGTCCCAGCTTTTTCTGATTTGGGGTTGGAGAAACAAATGCTGGTGCAATGTTAAAATATGTACTAAAACCAACGCTATCTCACGGCCAATTCGTAACTTTTTGATTAGTGGCTAATTCGTATGAATTCGTACGATCTAATTCGCCGATCTAATTCGATCACGATTTGCCCATCACCCAATGACGGTTGGAGTTAGGGGTGGGGTTAGGTGCCACGCCTCCTTTTTAAAATCGTACATTTTCGTACGACTGAACTCGTACGAATTCGTACGAATTAGCCACTAAACTGACAAAACGTAAAATACTTACGTTTCCTCGTGAGATCAGGCTGACTAAAACAATGTGATAACACATGCTAGCAACATGTTCAAGCATGCTAGCAATGCGACAGATCATGTTTAAAAAATGCTAGTTCTGTGTGTGAAAAGATAGCAATATGTTAGTATTCTCTCAAAGTTTATCCTAAATTTGTGTTTGGTTTGTTCCTATTATTAAAATGGTAGCTATTTAGTTAAACATTAGTTTGTGTCATATTGCTTTGGTTGCTGTGGTTCTTTCTTCTTAAAAAGTGGACCTTTTTGCAGTTATTAGCCTCAGCAAGGCTAATTATTTATTAGCATAATATAATTATGACGTTAATTAAATAGGTTGCATTTTAGTAACATTTTAAGCATTACTTTTTGCTGGATTAGTTTGTTGTTTGTCATCATAACCTTACTTTTTGATGTACCAAAAACATTTCCTAAAGATTGACATCAATAATCATTTACATCATATATACATCAATTACATCATACAGTATATTATTAGAAAAAAATAGGAATTTTTTAAAGTTTTAAATTAAAAACTAGCCTATTGTCATTTAAATATCATTTATTAAAAAAAAAAAAATCTGGCTTGCACATTCAACTTTCCTCAGTCACGCTCACGCAACAGCCAACACAGGATTCCACTTGGTCTTAAAACCTTCTTCGATGGATTATTTTCACAATTTATTAGGCATAACAGTCAAACTAGGACAAATGAGCTCATGTATGGGACAAATTCTGGACCTTTGTCAGTGAGGGGTGGGTCTTTAGATCCACCCGAACCCCCCTGGGTACGGTCCTGGCTTTTTTACATATCAACCAGTTTTACAATAATTAGCCACTCAATGATCTGATGCTGTGTAGGAAAAAGTCTATTGTAGTGTATGTCATGTGCTTGAGTATACTATTTCTTGTTGTAAAATGTTTAGGTCTATGTGGGTATAAAGTGTTTTAGGTGTCACTTTCACTCTCGTTATTTAACAGTACATGCGTGCGAAGTGGTAATGTTTGTTTGTGTCCGTCTGCAGGTCCAGGCCACAGATGCAGATCAGGGCGAGAATGGAAAAGTTCTGTACCGAATTCTCTCCGGTAACCTTTCTTAATGTTTCCTGCCTCATGCAATGTCATGTTTTATATGAATTTTCGGTCATACTTTACAAGGTTTCATTAGTTAATATATTTACTAACATGGCCTAATTATGAACAATACTTGTATGGCATTTATTAATCATAGTTCAACATATACTAATGCATTATTAAGATCCAAATTCCTGCTTGTTAACATTAGTTAATGCACAGCAAGGAAACATGAACTAACAATCTGTTAACATCTGTATTTTCATAAACTTAACATGAACAAATGTTTTAATAAATCTTTTGTATTTAACCATTATTTAACCAGGAAGTCTCATTGAGATTTAAAATAAATCTCTTTTACAAGAGCCATAAATTAAAAAAATTAAAAATACATAAACACCACACAATAACAACATTTCATCAGTCCTCTCAACAAAAACCATCACATGCTTCCAATACCGCTCTCTTTAAAATGACTTTAAATTCATCGAAATAAATTAAATTAAATTATTCCATACCCAATGTGCACAATAAGAAAATGCAGTTTTTCCCAGCTATGTACATACTCGAGGTATATTAAAAAGCAAACACTTGGAAGAGCATAGCTGGTAATTCCCAGTACTAAGACAAATCAGAGTAAAAAGATATGCTGGAAGTTTACCTAAAATAGCTTTATAGATAAAAATATACCAGTCATGTCCAGCCCACCATCTCATATACAGTAAAATGATGAGTGCGGGATTTTGCATTTGTGATAAAACGTAGTGAAGCATGATATACAGAATCAAGTCTTGTCAGAATAGAAGATGCATTAACTAATACAATCTTATTGTAAAGTGTTAGGAATTTTTTTGAGAATTGTCATGTTTTGCACAGCATCATTTTTATGAAAGTATATATCCAAACACAATCATTCTTTATACAAAATATAGTTTATTTATTCTTTGTTTTATATTTTAGACAATAATAAAAATTTGTTATTTTTTTGTTGCATCAAATTAATCTTACAAGTCATTTTAACTCATGTTACATCAAACTGACTTAAAACGACAACTTTAAAAAAGTTAGTTGAAACATGGTTAACTTATGTACTGTAAGTTGGGTGTGTTTTTGCAGTGTACAGTTGATGGCAAAATTATTAGCCCTTTTGTGAAATATTCATTATATTTTTAAATATTTCTCAAGAGGTAATTAATAAAGCAAGTCAATTTTCACAGTATTTCCGATCGTATTTTTTATTTTGGAGGAAAATTTAATTTGTTTCATTTCCAACATAGGCTCACTCTGAAAACGTAGCTCTATATACATTTCTGGAGATCACGAATTATGTAGCCAGAAGTACGTATGGGTGCATTTCGTCTTTAAAACGAATGATACAGGGCGGTATGATGCCGTTCCTTTTCGCACTTACTAGCTGACCGCTTTCGGCTTTCTCGCTGTTACCAGTTTGTCCAGTAGCTTGCCATGTACGTCAGGGGACTTGAGATGCAGAGAGGAGTTGACCACAATGACGGGGTTCGAGTCTGACGAAGAACAGTTCCAAAAAGGGGGTAAGACTAAAAACAGAAGCCAAAAAAAAAAATAAGCAAGTAAATAACAGGGTTTGAATGTTGTCAAATCTGAACACGTGGTAAAAATCAGGCGAGGCCTTTTCTTTTTTGGATTGCTTTTTAAAACTGTTGGTTGGGTTTTGGCAAGTGGGTGGGCAAGTCAAGCAGGGCTTTTAAAACACTATTGGTTGGGTTTAGGGAAGGAGGAGGGTGAGTCAGTCGATCGATCGGTCAGTCAGTCAGTCGACAGCAACCTCTGGTGGAGAACAACAGGCGCGAATGGCACTCGCAAGAGAAATCTTAGATCTGAAAAAGCGTAAACACCTCTGGTGGATTCACAAAAACAAAAACTGCAAAAAAAGCGTAGCTCCTGGGACGTATTTGTCGTTCTCCAGTTAAATATATAGCGGTATGTTTTCAGAATGAGTCTGAGATGTTTATTGATTTGTTTTTTTTTCGGCTAGCATGAAAGAAGTTTTACATTTTTTTTAAAAACCATTTTAATGTCAATATTATTAGCCCCCTTAAGCTATATTTTTTTTGATTGTCTACGGAACAAACCACTGTTATACAATGCCTTGCCTAATTACTCTAAGTTACCTAATTAACCTAGTTAAGCCTTTAAATGTCACTTTAAGCTGAATACTAGTATCTTGAAAACATTTCTAGTAAAATATTATTTACTTTCATGATGGTGAACATACAAGAAATCAGTAATTATAAATTAGTTATTAAAACTATTATGTTTAGAAATGTGTCGTTTCCGTTAAACAGAAATTGGGAAAAATTCATTAAAAAAATTTAAATTTAGGAGGAGGGCTAATAATTCTGACTTCAACTGTACTTACTTTATTTTCATATTATTATTTTTAAAATGATTTTCCAAGTTTTTCCTTCAAAATTTGAGTGTTTTATTCACGCTTTGGCTTTTATGTGTGTGTTTATGTTATCTGTTATATCTAGGCAACAATGGTCAGTTTAGCATGGACAGTCTGTCTGGACTCATCAGCAGAGGAAGCGTGGCTCTGGACAGAGAGACGCGCAGCTCTAATGTGCTGGAGGTGGAGGCCTATAACAGTGACCTGGGCAGCATGCGCAGCACTGTCAGGGTGTGTGAAAATTATACACCTCACAAAACTGCTTAAAGACACTTATTTAGAAGATTACACTAAAGTCAGTTTAAATGACTGTGTACTACTGTATATTTATATAATAGGTCTCAAACTCAATTCCTTAAGAGAGCTGCAGCTCTGCTCAGTTTTGCTCCAACCCTAATTAGACACACCTGATCCAACTAATCAAGGTGTTCAAGACTACTCTCAAACACCTTGATTAGGTGGACCAGGTGTGTTTGAATAGGGTTGGAGAAAAGCTGTGCAGAGCTGCGGCCCTCAAGGAATTGAGTTTGAGACCTATGATTTATGTCTTACTGTGGCTGTGGCACATCTCCAACACACATGGGAAGTGTATGGTAGGGCTTGAGTTTAAAATGTGTGCATTGACTGTTAGAAGGGAATGAAAGATGAATAATGCCTGCATAGTTATTAATGATTATTACATTTAGAGGCTACACTGTAAAAAAAAATATGCGTAAATTAGCAGTTTTTTGTATTTTGTGATCATTTTTTTTCCTGTTTCTTGATGCTTTTAATTTGCATTACAGGTCCTTGATCTTTCTTCCATCAACTTTTAAACTTAAAAGTTCAAAAAGTGACTTTTATGAACATTTTTAATAGATTAAAGTGATATATTGTCTGGGTTTGTGTTGTATATTAGACTACAAAACCTTGTAATAGACTGCCAGTACATTTTCTGTATTTTACACACTTATTTCATTCATTTTCTTTTCGGCTTAGTCCCTTTAGTAATCCGGGGTTGCCACAGCGGAATGAACCGCCAACTTATCCAGCACATGTTTAACGCAGCGCATGCCCTTCCAGCTACAACCCATCTCTGTGAAACATCCATACACACTCATTCACACTCATGCACTACGGACAATTTAGCCTACCCAATTCACCTGTACCGCATGTCTTTGGACTGTGGGGGAAACCGGAGCACCCGGAGGAAACCCACGCGAACGCAGGGAGAACATGCAAACTCCACACAGAAACACCAACTGACCCAGCCGAGGCTTGAACCAGCGACCTTCTTGCTGTGGGGCGACAGCACTACCTACTGCTCCTCTGCGTCGCCCCACACATTTATTTCTCTACTTCTGCTATTATTTCAAGCTACTAAAATGTCAATAAAAGTCACTTTAACTATAGAGTTGAATTTCCAACATCAAAAGTCAACAGAGCAGAGATAATAATGTAATGTAATGTGTATTTATATAGTGCATTTATCGTGTATGTCCATACACCCAAAGCGCTTCACAATCATGGAGGGGCGGGGTCTCTCCACACCACCACCAGTGTGCAGCATCCACTTGGATAATGTGACGGCAGCCACAGGACAACAGTGCCAGTGCGCTCACCACACACCAGCTATAGGTGGAGTGGAGAGACAGTGATAGAGCCAATTCGGTGGATGGGGATGATTGGGAGGCCATGATGGATAAGGGCCGATGGAGGGAATTTGGCCAGGATACCGGGGTTACTCTACTCTTTACAAGAAGTGCCATGGGATTTTTAATGACCACAGAGAGTCAGGACCTCGGTTTAACGTCTCATGCGAAAGACAGCGCTCACTGACAGTATAGTATCTCCTTTCGCTATACTGGGACGTTAGAACTCACACAGCCCACAGGTTGAACGCCCCGTGCTGGCCTCACTAACACCACTTCCAACAGCAACCTAGTTTTCCCATGTGGTCTTCCATCCAGGTACTGACCAGGCTCAGCCCTGCTTAGCTTCAGTGAGCAACCGGTCTTGGGCTGCAGGGTGATATGGCTGTGGCTAGTAATGCATAATAATCCCATAATGCAATTCACAACTCTTGTGAATCACAAAATACGGAAATTGTCAATTAAGAGATATTTTTGACAGTTTAGAGTAAATGATATTATAGAATAGTGTGATGTAGATCATTTTCTTTGAATGATCTCAGGATTTCTGGGCATTTGTCTGATAATGGTGGTTAAGCAGTATTGAGTGTGTTTGTATGGACAGTATGTACTGTGGCTGGGTTGACCTGTCATGAACACTAAAACAGCAATGCACAGCATCAAATCCTTGTGTTAAAAAGTGATTAATTGAATCATTCAAACAAATGATTTGTTCAGAATGACTGATTCATTTACTGTAAAAGCAAAGCACGTACTTGTCTCGGAGTAATTCGTTGGCTCACTCAGATTCGTTTAGGAACAAACACCACAGTTTTGCAATGAGATGCACAAATATTCTGCTCTGACTTTGTTTGGAATTATTTGGTCAAACAGATAAAAAACCCTGTACTGTTTGTAAGTCAGTATCAGTCATCATATTTGCAGTCACATTCACTTGCTGATATATGAATAAACGGCGCTCTTGCTTGCCATATTACTTGACTACATCGCATATAAACTTAAGGAGTAAAAAGCATACAGGTATATTTTTGCAGCCATTATTAACTGGGACTGAACTATATGCCGTTTGAGCATCCACATCGCAATTTGTGTATCTGCAATAGTCACATCACAGGATTAGATTATTAATTAAAGATTAAATGATAAAGATATTAATATGTTTGATTGACCATGTTATTTTACATTTGATTGTTCAATTTCTGTACTTGAATACTGCTAGATTCCCCAGAAAACCATGAAGCACTATTTATTTATTTATTTTTGCATGTAATTTATTATAATTTATACAGATGCACTGCATATATAAAGCCTTGATTATCCCAGTCGATGTCCAAATAGAGATATTCAAATCATCAGGAAGATTTAGGTTCATATCGCAATATATACAGTTGAAACCTATATACAATATATACAGTTTTTACATACACTGTATAAAAGGCACTTAACCATTAAAAAAAAAAGTCAGATGTTAATGTGATTAAACTTTTTCTCTTTTAGGTAAATTAGGATTATCAAATTTGTTTCTGTTATGCTTAATAGCAGAATAATGAGAGAGATATTTTTGAGAATTTTTTATAACTTTTCTTGAAAGTCAAGTTTACATCCAATAAGATTATTACGCCTCTGAAAATGCTCAGATAATGGTGTCAAGGTTTTGGAAGTTTCAGAGTTTATTGGAGGCACAACTGTAGAATAGTATTTAAGGAAAACCTCAAACACACTGCTTCCTTGTATGACAACATGAGAACAAGCCAGAATCAACAAAAAAGCCAGATTACAATTTGCTAAATTACACTGGGAAAAAGAATAATTTTTGGAGACATGTCCTGTGGTCTGATGGAACTAAGATTGAACTGTTTGGCCATAATGACCAGTGTTACATTTGGAGGACAAAGGGGAAAGCTTACAAGACTAGGAACACCATGCCAACTGTGAAGTATGGGGGAGGCAGCATCATGTTGTGGGGCTGTTTTGCTGCAGGAGGGACTGGTCCACTTTACAGCATAGGTGGCATTATGAAGAAAGAACTTTATGTAGAAATACTGAAGCAACATCTCAAGACATCAGCCAGGAAATTAAAATTTGGCCTCAAATGGGTCTTCCAAATAGACCATGACCCAAAGCATACTGCCAGATTAGTTAATATGTGCTATAAGGACAACAGAGTAAATGTTTTTGAGTGGCCATCACAAAGCCCTGACTCAATCCCTGACTCAATCCTATAGAAAATGTGTGGGCAGAGTTGAAAAAGCTTGTGCAAGCAAGACAGCCTACAAATCTGACTCAGTTACACCAATTCTGTCCGGAGGAATGGGCCAAAATCCCTTCAAACTATAGTAAGAAGCTTGTGGAAGGATACCCAAAACATTTGACCAAAGTTATACAGTTTAAAAGCAAAGCTAAAAAAAATACCAAGGAAATGTATGAAAACTTTTGACTGTCTAGAAATTATTAATTATTAAAATTCTCTCATTATTCTGGCATTCAGCAAATGTAAATGATTTAGGTAATCCTAACGGACCTAAAATTGTAAACGTTCAGTATGATTTACCATCAGACATTTTTTTTTTAAAAAGGGTCATGTTCCTTTTTTAGTGTATTTAAACTTCAGGTTTCAACTGTATCGTGGCAAAAAAAAAAAAACGCAATGCCCGATTTTTGCTATATCGTGCAGCCCTATTACTAACTGTATACTATAGAATTATAGTATACATCCAAATGCATTCTTGTAGGCTTCAACATGCAGTGAATGTGTTTGGAGTTTCAATATACATTCTAGATGCTCTTTTTTTTCAAAGTGGATGACAATAAAACTTTTAAATGTTTCATATATGTATTTATTCTATATTTTATCCATTTTTTGGGAGACAATGTAGTTAAATACGACGTGCGTCTAGCAATATGTGTCTGTTCAGTTTGTGATTGTGCGTTTGTGTTTGCAGGTGATTGTGTATGTGGAAGATGTGAATGACGAGTTTCCAGTCTTCACTCAGTCACAGTACAACCGTCTGGGGCTCCGAGAGACTGCTGGAATTGGGACATCTGTGGTAGTGGTCCGAGCTACAGACCCCGACACTGGTACACAACATGATAATCACTCTATACATGCATTTTACCATCACCTTGACTTCTATAAATGTTCTGTAAGTGAGTAGACCTGGCAATTTGTCTTTAACAAAGAAATGATACTGACATCCATGATAGCAACTGTTGTGTTTTCATAACACTCCCCATTTATTTGGACCTATTTTGAAAACCGTAACTAAGTTTGTGTGTCGTACCCTTAACAAAGCACAAGATGCATTGTATTTTTCCATTGATTCTTAATGCCAAACAATATCATAACATTTCTGTTGCGCTTCTGCTTTCCTTTTTCACTTCCGCTTAAAGAATGTCCATGAAATTGTCAGCTGGACAGGCGTCCTTCTGTCTGCTACTTTTCAGTCCTCAGAATAAAGTTCAATGTGCTGGAGTTCAGTCATGTAGATAATGTTGAATAATGAAGATCCACTGCTCTTGGAGAAAATAGTTGGCCACACTACTGACTCCTACTAAAGTGTAACCCTAGACCACAAAACCAGTCATAAGAGTCAAATAATAAGCTTTCCATTGATGCATACTTTGTTAGGATAGAACCATACTTGGGCGTGATACAACTAGATTTAATTATGAAAATCTGAAATCAGAGGGTTCATTCATTAATTTTCCTTCGGCTTAGTCCCTTATTTATCAGGGGTGGCCACAGTGGAATGAACCACCAACTTTTCCAACATATGTTTTACGCAGCGGATGCCCTTCCAGTCACAACCCATTACTGGGAAACATCCATATACTCTCACATTCACACACGCACGCACGCACGCACACACGCACACACACACAGGCCAATTTTGTTTACTCAATTTACCTACAGCGCATGTTTTTGGACTGTGGGGGAAACTGGAGCACCCGGAGGAAACCCACATCAACATGGGGAGAACATGTAAACTCCACAAAGAAATGCCAACTGGCGACCTTCTTGCTGTGAGCCACCGTGCCGCCTTCAGAGCGCTCAAAGTCTAAATACAGAGGAAATCAAGTTGGGTAAATTAAATACTTAGCAATGCAAATGACTGATCATTTTTTTTATACAAGTTTTTATATAGTTTATGAAATATCAATAGCGAGTATTTTTGGCTTAAAAGAAGAATTTTGACCCAAACAATATGTATTTTGCCAATTGTCAAACATATACTCGTGCAGCATAAGACAGGTTTTTATTCTCCAGGGTCACATATGTAATGTCACTCTGCTAAAGAAACTAAATCTTCCTATAAACATTCAAAACAGATGTCATTGTCATTATTGATCAGTGGTTATGAAGTGAGAGATCAAAATTCCCTTGATCTTTTGACATTTAATCGGTCGTTCAATTACACAAACCTCCTGCAAGTTTCAGAATTCAATACTTTTTTGTTAGACTAATAATAACTTGTATTGAAACCAATCAGCTTGAAAGACAGGTGGTGGAATGTGTGACTTTATTATGTAATAGAGTGGCTAAACTCCGCCTCCACAGAGAAAAATCACTGCCTACTTCTACATCACTGTCTGTTTAGCTCCGCCCACTGATTAAAGCTGCAGTAGATAAATAATGAGAAAAAATACTGCTTAAGAGAGCTTATAATATTGACCATGAAATAGTTAAAAAAAAAATTTTAAACTTAGTGTAAATAAAACAAAATAAAATTTTCTCCAGAATAAAATAACGTTATCGGAATTACTGTGAAAAATCCCTTGCTCCGTTAAACATAATTTGGGAAATATTTGAAAAACAAAAATTCAGGGCTAATGATTCTGACGTCACAGCAGTGTCCAAGGATGTCCAAGTGTTTGAAGGATGTAGACTGTCAAACATCTATGCAGAAGTTTACATTGGAGAATACACCACTATCCTTTAAAAAATTAAACCAGTAGCCATACCAGTAGACTTTTACATCTATAATTCTATAAGTCTATAATTCACCACAAATAGTCAAAAGTTGCGTTCCCATAAAGTGTTTAAGACGGGAGAAAAAATTGCTTATTCTAAAATAAAAAAAAATAAAATGTAAAAATCATAAGATAAGTGAGTATCAGAGAACAGTTCAAAATAAAATGAAACATTCATTCATTCATTCATTTTCTTGTCGGCTTTGTCCCTTGCGGGGTCGCCACAGCGGAATGAACCGCCAACTTATCCAGCGCGATTTTACGCAGCGGATGCCCTTCCAGCCGCAACCCATCTCTGGGAACTTCCACACACACATTCACACTTATACACTACGAACAATTTAGCTTACCCAATTCACCTGTACTGCATGTCTTTGGACTGTGGGGGAAACCGGAGCACCCGGAGGAAACCCACGCAAACGCAGGGAGAACATGCAAACTCCACACAGAAACGCCAACTGACCCAGCCCAGCCGAGGTTCGAACCTACGACCCAGCGACGTTCTTGCTGTGAGGCAACAGCACTACCTACTGCGCCACTGCGTTGCCTTAAAATGAAACATATTTTGAATAAAAGTCTTAAAGGTCCTGTAAAGTGCTTTGAAATGTACATTTATATTCGAAATTTTATGTAATCTCAACTGAAACACAAAGAGAGGGCGAGACAAAGTAGCTGCTCCACTTTTTAAAAAACAGCCAGTAGCATTTTGTTTTTATCACAGCTATGCCAGTGAAAGTTGTTGAGATCAAACTCATCAAATGAAAAGCAAATAAGAAGCATCTTGAAGTGAGCTGGACATGTCAGATACTAGAAAGTAGGGATGCACCGATACCGATACCAGTATCGGGTATCGGGTCGATACTTGGTTAAAATACTCGTACTCGTATTGGACATGAAAGGCCGATACCACGCACCGATACCACTCAACAGTAATTCACTATGGATGTGATTTGTTGCCCTACCTGACTTCAGTGTCTTAATGTATTAATTAGCCTAATGTATTATATATTAATAGCTTAGTCCTTTTAAACAATCTGTTTATAAAATACATTATTAACGAATCTATAGCCTAGGCTACTGAAGAATAAACCGAATATGAAATATGATCCTTGCATAATGATCACAGCTAAGCACTCAAACAAGCTAGCACTCATTTTATATATAAACTATAAATAAAAAAATGAAATAAATTTTAGGAAATGGAACATTATGGAAAAAAAAATCTGAAGACTACAGGCTAAATAAAAGCGCCTGAGTTTAAACATCACTGCGGTCACTGCGCACGTGTCAGTACAGCTTCTGTAAAGATCAGACAGCTTTTACAGACCACACAATCTCAAACACCATGTAAATGTATAAATATTTCGATAAGTATCGTTAATGGAATATTTATAACGATATGATCTTGCTTGTGGTTAAATCGATACCGGCTTTGAGCTGTCACGCGCGCTTTTTCAGCAGCTGTTGACACGGACTGCGGCGCTATACACACAAGACAGACAGCAGCATACACTGGCAAGACAAGTGCTGAACTTCACGGGCCCATATATTTTATTTAGGGGGGATTGTGTTGATGTTGCAGATGAAAGTCAGTACGTTGGGGCGCGTTTGCCGCCCTCATTATTATATATTATAGGTCGCCTCTATATGGACGCGCCAGCCCTGGGTGCGCAGTATGAATATACCCGTACGTTTACACACTGCATTAACAGGCCTACAGATCTGGTGTGTTATGAATTGCATGTTTTAAATGACAGCGAGGCATGCTACATTTAGTTATTATTGTAAAATATACATTATAACTCAGTACACAGTAAAATAATATTTTTGAATGGCTTGCCTTGGCAGCGCATATAACCGCTAAGTTTAAACAGGCTAAGCATATTTTTATTCATATTAAAACAAATTAATACAAACTAGTCACCCTTTGATTTTTTTCGTTTCCGTATATTTTTTATCAAACGAAAAAAGCAATGAATTGTTGATTTTGGTTTTCATTTTATTAGAATTAATATAATTATTAGGCTACACAAATTGTACATACCATCTGCTCTGATTGCGTCAGATATCCTACAGATAGCCTAGGCTTTTTGGCTCAAAGACATTTATGCCTGTAAATTTCAGTGCTGTATTTTGACAGATTTCGCAAAGGCTTCAGCTATTCTGTAAACTGGTTCCAGCCCCCGTTTGCGTCTTGACTTATCAATGTCTGGATGACAGCGAGAGAGAGATTAGATCAGACCTCAGTTTCGATGTGTGGTCGCACGTCACAGTTACTTTACTGCAGTTTTTAAATATTGGCTTATTTAAATTAACTTTTCATTCGATTAAAAGCCGAAATATTGCCTGACATAAACAACTTTCGGTTTTAGAAGAGAGCGGCTTCAGTGAAGATGCACACACACACAGGATACACTTTTGAGGTCTATTCATTATTAATTTTTTAACATTAAACGCATAATAATCAAGTGCAAAAAAGAACAGCTGTACTTCGGAAAAAGAGATCACTGCGGTTGCCACGATGGTTGCTTTGTTTTTCTGCTGTTGGCTTGTCAGTGGCTCGGCATTGCGAAATCACTTTTATTTTAATAAAACGAGATTATTTATTAATAAACATTGTGAGATGATGGTTGCGTGATTTTTAAAATGAGCTATTAACCGCAACCCACCCATAAACATCTAGTACTTTTTGATTAATTGACCGCGGATCAAAGGCAGGACTCATGAATATGAAAGAATGGTGCAAAACAGTGTTTTATGCGTCCCCAATATGCAATGACAGTGACTCTATAAGGTAACGTACACTGCACACACCCTGTGTAATGTGTGAAGTCGTGCACACATGTAAGCCGCAAGGATATCTCATCCTTTAAATGTCCATGCTTAATCGTTAATAGACAAGGTCTGGGTTCGCAGGGTTTTCAACAATGTGTATATTTTTTGGCTTGGAACATCCTCCTGTTAAAGATTTTGGTGTTCATCCTTGCTACAGGCAAAAAAACAAAAAACAAAGCAAAAAAACGACCAAATAAACTTAGTTAAAACCAAATCTATGAAGTATCGGTATCGGTATCGGCGAGTACACAAATCAAAATACTCGTACTCGTATCGGTTTGTAAAAAATTGGTATCGGTGCATCCCTACTAGAAAGCATTTGATTGGTCAAGATTTGATGAGAAATTGAAGTCTCATGCATTTCTCAGGTGTGAGTTTTTTACAGACTTCAACAAAGCGTAAAACTATAGATGTATTTTCTATTAGATTCGGGTCAGGTGATTGGCTGGGCCCTTTTACAGCTTGATTTTCTTTCCCTGAAAGCATTTGAGAGTTTCCTTGGCTGTGTTTTTGTCTTGCTGAAATGTCCACCCTGGTTTCATCTTCATCATCCTGATAATGTAGATTTTGGATTGAAGCAACTAATATTCACTTACAATGAGGAAGGGCAGAGGGTTGCTGAAGAACTACTGAGATTTCAGCTGCTGTCTGGGCTTTCACTGCCTTTCTACAGCTCCCTTTCTTTATGTGTTCAACACTTTTTCCCTGCGTAATTTAATTTAATTACACATAACTTAATTTGTCAACTAATCAATCTTGTTTTCTTTGCATATGGGGTTTTTTGGTTGCTATCAACATCTGGTGAAAATTTCAAGTCAACAGCACCTTTGAAATATGTTTTCTAAGAAAAATGGTCATGTGTTCAATACTTATTTTCCCCGCTGTATCTTCTAAATGCGAATTTTGTCACTGTTTTGGAGCACACTAGATGTCCTTAAGACTAACATACCAATACTAACATCTAAAAAGCTTTTTTAATTTAACGAGACCTTTAAATTCTGAAAATGTCCCAAATTATGTCTCATATGATGACCCAAACCTTTCCTGTTTTCCTCTGTCTAGGGGACGGGGGTGCTGTGGCCTATTCTCTGGTCTCTGGCTCTGATCGTAAATTTGAGGTGGACGTGAGTACTGGTCTGCTAACCACGGTGGATTATTTGGATTATGAGACCAAGACGAGCTATTTAATGAACGTCTCGGCCACAGATCAGTCACCGCCGTTCCACCGCAGCTACTGCACTGTGTACGTCACGTTACTCAATGAACTGGATGAAGCGGTGGCCTTTCTTTCAGCTGGATATGAAGTTTCACTGAGAGAGAACATCGCTACAGGAACAGAGGTGGTGCAGGTGAAGGCTCAGTCGGCTGATAACCTGAACCAGCTGTCGTACCGCTTCGATCCCGACACCTCGCCTGCTGCCCTGGCTCTCTTTAAGATTGACAGTGTCACGGTGAGGAAACATTAAGGGCTCTATTTTAACAATCTAGGCGCAAAGTCTAGCTGCAAAGCGCATCAAGGGCGTATCCAAATCCACCTTTGCTATTTTAAGGATGGAAAAACACGCTCTGCGCCCTGGTCCATGGTCTAACAGGGTTGTGCTTATTCTCCTAATGAATTATGCGTGTGTTTTGATAATGTGCATTAAACCAATCAGAGGCTCATCTCACATTCCCTTTAAGAGTCTGTTGCGTTTTGTCATGGTGCATTTGCTATTTACATGGCGGACTATGTAAAACTGAACGCTTCACTAGCGAGAAAACATTTAAACAGTCCATCTGCTGTGCGAGAATAAAGAATGAGCCTCCTCCATTCGGCCTCTTTACTTTCTCTTTACGTCTCTAAAACCTGACAGGTGGACAAATCTAAACTTCTTTTTATTAAAACAAATATAAATATGCATATAATAAACAATACTGCTAATAACAGTAATAGCATTATACGAATACAAATTGTCAAAAAAGCCCCCCGAGATGAAGAAGGCATGGAGGCAGTGGTTTTTATATTTATGTAGAAAATAATAATTTTTGCAACATTTTAATCCTTTAATTTCTTTCATCTGTAAAGATATTTGTGTGTTTCTGTACATCCTGTGTGTAATAAGCAATGTGTAAGCATTTGGATCCGCATAGGTGCATAACTAACGTGCTCTGCAATGGACTTTAGACCAGCTTTTAGTTGGTCAATGGCGCAGTCTATTTCACTTCTTCAAAATAGCAACGCGGCAACAATGCGCCTTAAAACACCTCCTTTATAGAACAGAACACCCATGAGTCCACAAACAGGTGCTAGTGGATTTGCTATTTAAACAGCCTGGCGCAAAACATGAAAATTAGGGTTGCACTGATATGAAAATAGCAAAAAGTCAGACCAAACATGTTTTGCACCTTATTGCGCCGGGTGTATGTAGAGCCAAAGTGCACACACAAAAAGCTGACTACACACAAACTCCTACAATAGAGACATTTAAGTTTGATCAGAAACAGTTTACAACTGCCTTTGGAGTGACATTGTGATTTGTAGCTTTGCTGAAGAACAAAAGCATTAAACACTAAAGTAAGTGTAAAAGGCATAAAAGGAGCCCAATAAAATGTGAACTATTTAACATCTTACTGAGCCTATTCACATCAAGATTGATGTAATGAAGTGATGTAAACACTGTGTGATTTTACCTATGTGAAGTAATTGTTTTAACAGCCATCAGCAGGTTAGTGTTTGACTCATTGGAGTGACTCATGCAGCTTCAGTTCTGCCTCGTTTTCTGCCAAGATTAGCAAAACATATGTAGTAGTTTCAGTTGCCTTTTACACACTTGCCTATATCCTCTCAATTCTAATTTTGTCCAAAATCCTTGCAGGAAGTGGCCCAAGATTCAAGATTTGTGTCTACTCGTTACTACACAAAAAATCATGACAACAATTAAGACAAACAAATGTTGTTTTTTTATGTTATTTTAACTTTTTAAAAATTTGTATACAAAGTTTATACAAGTAAGGATAGCTAAAAACCTAAAACAAGTAAGGCAGGATTTTTTTTTTACATTTATAAAATGTAAAGAAAGTTTTGTCGCAGTGAAAGTAAACTGTAGAGTGTCAGTATCGAGTACTGAATTTAGAGGCATGAATTTAGCACTATAGCCATATAAACAACACAGGCTCGTTGGAAATATGTGCCCAGTGCTACATTTTTGTAAAACCACAAAAACGTGTTCAGCATACATTTGCCTGTGGTTTCTGGATAAAACGAGTACTACCTGGCAGTATGATGGTGCCAACTTTTGTTCCTTTTCACTCTACTGACATTTACAGGGATATATTATTGACGAATAAAGGGTTGTTTTCATGTGATCCTTCATGAAGCACTGAAAAAATACCACAAAAACAACTTAAGCATGTCTGTGACGCATAATCAAAATTATTAGCCTTACCCTCGGTATGAACAGCTTTTTCTGAGTGGTCAGTTTGCTCGGTAGCATGCCTTGTATGGCATCTTACTTGGAACGTGGAGCAGACTGAGTTCTAGTCTGGCAAAAGATAGTTACAGAAACTAGGTAAAAAAGCAATGTAATATCATGGTAAATCCACGCAGCCTGCCAGTGCTTTTCTCTTCTTGTTTGCTTTTAAAAGCACTGTCTCTTGGGTTAAAGTCCCTTTTAAGGCCATTTTTGAAACATCTCTCAGGCAGTCTGTTTGAATGGGAAAACATCATATTCTCCAAAATTGCTTGCCAAGTTTACCATTGAATTTCATATTTGGAATCACCAGTAATATTAAACAACGACTGTCTCTTTAATTTCATTTCTAAACGTCCAAATCACACAAAATCTGCAGAAACTCATGTCTGGTCCCTCCCTCAGAGTATCGTAAGTCTATAACGATTGATGATTGGCTCCTGTACTAGAAGGCGGGCTTTATTTGCCATATAGTGATTGATGATTGGCTCCTGTACTAGTAGGAGGGCTTTTTTCACCATATAGCGATCGATGATTGGCTCCTGCACTAGTAGGCGGGTCTTTATTCACCATATTGACAGTTACACTTTTCCCCATTCAAAAAGTGCCAATGCCTTGTGTATTCTATAGTCTTTGCTTGGGTTTAGGAAAAGGCGGTGGGTCAGTATATCATGAGGTGATATATTATGCACAATATGTTGGCCGACTTCTCACAGATGCGCACGAGAAGGACTAGTAAATGGCATGTGTGAGGAAACATAGATAGCCCAGTAACATATTTGAGATTTGCATACATGTAGACAGCCTTTATGTTCTCTATGCCTCTTTGTAGCATTCTCTAGTGGATTAGTTAACACAAGCTGCAAGGAAATGTCACCGGAGAAACATATTTCAGGGTTCGCAAATACGTAACCCTGGGCACATATTTAAAATGAGCCTGGTTTGCATATAAAGTAATGTTTGTTTACTGTGTATAGCTTTATTCAGAAGATTGTTTTAAAGTAAAACTGTTTCACTATTAGAATATAAAGCAGCTCTTCAGTGTTTGTTTTGGCCCATGGACATCTGATCTTGATGACTCGAACAGAAGAAATGAACTGGAGAAGATTTCAGTGCCAAAAATATACAAAACTACACTTCCCTTTTATGTATTCGGTGATTCAAGCTGTTTGCCAACCAAAGCAAGCATTACCGTAAAAGTTTGGCTAGATGTTTGGAACCCTTAAAAAGAACTCCAAATCAACTTCATCACATCAGTTTATTTTTTCACTATGAGGTTTTTTTTTCTTCTCACAGCATAAAATCTTGCTTTGGTGTGACTAGATCAGAGACTATCAAAGCCAATTTGCGGTTATGCTGACTATATTGTCTAACTGGGTAATTTAATACAGTCAAGAAAAGATGTATTTATTTCTCTACCTGGATTATGTACAATAATAAGCTTTTGTGTGCTCTACAGGGTCGTATCACTGTGACAGGACTGTTGGACAGAGAGCGGGGCGATTCATACACACTCACTGTTGTGGCTGATGATGGAGGACCAAAAAGAGGCTCCACTGTGGTAATGGGTTCCTCCATCATCTCTTCAGTCTGTAGGACGAACTCAATCAAATTTGATTTTTATCCCTAAATTATGCACAAGTACACTACCTGACAAAAGTCTTGTCGCCTATCCATGTTTTAGGAACAAGAAATAATAACTTGACTTCTAGTTGATCATTTGGTATCAGAAGTGGCTTATATGAAAGGCAAAGGCCTCTAGATTACACTTATTTTACCAAAATAAAAATATGATCATGCCTTGATTTTTCATTATTTAATTAGGACAGTAAGGTCTGACTTTGCTTAGACAAAAGTCATGTCACTTAACAGAAATAATGTACAGTACAGAATATAAAGTCATGGTGCAGTGGAAAAAGAATGAATATTGTGTTTGACTCCCATGAGCTTGGAGGACTGCATCCATACATCTCTGCAATGACTCAAATAACTTATTAATAAAGTCATCTGGAATGGCTAAGCAAGCGTTCTTGCAGGACTCCCAGAGTTCATCAATATTCTTTGGATTTATCTTCAATACCTCCTCCTTCAGCTTTCTCCAGATGTGCTCAATAATGTTCATGTATGGTGACGGGGCTGGCCAATCCTGGAGCACCTTGACCTTCTTTGCTTTCAGGAACTTTGATGTGGAGGCTGAAGTATGACAAGAAGTGCTATCCAGCTGAAGAATTTGCCCTCTCCTGTGGTTTGTAATGGCCAGCACAAATGTCTTGATACCTCACGCTGTTGATGTTGCCACCCACTCTGCAGATCTCTCGCACACCCCATACTGAATGTAACCCTAAACCATGATTTTTCCTTCACAAAACTTGACTGATTTCTGTGAGAATCTTGGGTCCATGCAGGTTCCAATAGGTCTTCTGCAGTATTGGTGATGATTGGGATGCAGTTCAACAGATGATTCATTGAAAAAATCTACCTTCTGCCACTTTTCCAAATGATCAACTAGCAGTCAAGTGATTGTTTGTTGCTCTTACAACTGGGATTGACGACAAGGGTTTTGTCAGGCAGTCTACATTTTAATTCTGTAATCTGTAATCAAACAAGACTGTAACCTGCAGCTGATGTGCTAGTGATGTGTATTTGACATGATGATATTAATGTAATTCAACCTGCTTTTTATTTCCTATTTTACTCTTTTACTTTCTGATGCACATTTGTAGAAGGTAAGTGACTCTTTATCATAAGAATGTGATCATTTTAATTGCAGCGTATGTCAGTGTCATTCATAAAAGCAAATCTAATTCTACTTATTGTTTTGACAGGTGTCAATCACCATTCTGGATGAAAACGACAACAGCCCAGAATTTGACATCACTTCAGACCTCTCTGTGAATATTCCAGAAGACACAGCCATTGGAAAGAGAGTCGCGGTTGTTTTGGCGCGGGACAAAGACGCTGGGCAAAATGGACTGGTGATTAAGAGAAATATATTTAAAACGCTGTCAAATAAGCTGTCAGTCATGCATAACTCCGCCCCCATCACCCTCTTGTGTCTTTCAGGTTAACTTCACCTTGATTGCGGGGAATATGCAGGACGTGTTTAAGATCAACACAGTCAATAATACGTATGGAGAGGTTTACTTGAACGCCCCTCTGGACCGGGAATCTGTGGACCGCTACCTGCTTAAAGTGAGAGAAAAACACACGCTGTGGATCTTTAGTTATATTAGTCATTTAGTCATTTAGCAGACGCTTTTGAGGAGGCATTCAGCGATTCAACAAGAAGAGGCAATGCACACAAGAAGTGCTTATTATAAAAAGTGCTTAGAGAATTTAGTGCCAGAGTGGTTTTTTTTGAGAGAGAGAGAGAGAGAGAGAGAGAGAGAGAGAGAGAGAGAGAGAGAGAGAGAGAGAGAGTTTTTACAGGTGGTTTGTCAAGCCCACTCACCTGTGTGAAGCACTTCATAAGTGCACATTGGTTGTTTCGGTTAATGTGTCAAGTGGCATGATAGTTACTTCATAGACAGCGTTTTATATCATAGACATTCTTCCTACATTGTGTTTTAAACATACAACCACTCAAAAGTTTGAGTAAAGACATTTTAAAATGAAATTAATGTTTACATTTTATAGCAATAATAGACTAGGTGGCGCAGTAGGTAGTGCTGTCGCCTCACAGCAAGAAGGTCGCTGGTTCGAGCCTCAGCTGGGTCAGTTGGCGTTTCTGTGTGGAGTTTACATGTTCTCCCTGCGTTCGCGTGGGTTTCCTCCGGGTGCTCCGGTTTCCCCCACAGTCCAAAGACATGCGGTACAGGTGAATTGGGTAGGCTAAATTGTCCGTAGCGTATGAGTGTGTGTGGATGTTTCCCAGAGATGGGTTGCGGCTGGAAGGGCATCCGCTGCGTAAAAACGTGCTGGATAAGTTGTCGGTTCAGTCCGCTGTGGAGATTTATAAAGGGACTAAGCCAAAAAGAAAATGAATGAAGAATGCACTAAATTAATTGATAGTGACAGTAAAGTTATTTACATTGATACAAAAGCTTAAACATTTGCATCATGGGATAAATATTGACCAGCAAAAAATTTAATTTGTTGGTAATAATAGGAAACATATTTCTGAAGCATTGTGTGTGGATCTAACAACTGGAGTTATGAAAATTCAGCTTCATTTTAGTCAATATATTCAAACAGAAAATAATTATTTTACATTCTAAATATACAGGTAAAGTCAAAAATATTAGTGAATTTAGCAAATTTTCTTTTTCAAATTTTCCCCAAATGATGTTTAACAGAGTAAGGAATTTTTCACAGTATGTCTGATACTATTTTTTTTTCTGGAGAAAGTCTGATTTGTTATATTTCGGCTAGAATAAAAGCAGTTTTTAATTTTTTAAAATAATTCTAAGGTCAATATTATTAGCCCCCTTAAGCTATATTTATTTTTGATTGTCTAGAGCAGGGGTGCCCAAACTTTTTTCTATGAAGGGCCAAAAAACAAATGTCATTGCGAGCCATGGCCTGAAGTTAAATATACCAAACAATATTACAATGCTCGTTCAAAGTACTTATTTAAAATGAGCTGAGCTTAATTAAAATAAGCTGAAACAACACAATTCTTGAGATTTTATTGGGACAACTTAATTTTCCACAGTTCATTCCACATTAATCAGTAAAACGTGTTAAGTTAACTTAATCAATTTGTGTTGGGACAACATGAATGAATTGTGTGAAATCCTGCATTTTTTTTACAGTGTACATTAAAGTTGCCATGGATAATTTTCAAATTTATTTCCTAATATTTCAAAATAAATAGAAAACATTACTTTAAATCATATAATACACCTTATTGCAATAGAAAACATAAACAATGACATTTACTGGATAACACAGTGGAGTTCAAAGCTGAGTACACTAGTCAAGCAGAATCTGATTTAATTTGATTTGCTTACCAAACTCTTTGCAGTGTTTGGGTATCAGTATGTACAGTTGAAGTCAGAATTATTAGCCCTCCTGTTATTTCTGTTTAACGGAGAGAAGATTTTTTTCTACACATTTCTAAACATAATAGTTTTAATAACTCATTTCTAATAACGAGTTTATTTTATCTTTGCAATGATGACAGTAAATAATATTTTACTAGATATTTTTCAAGACACTTCTATACAGCTTAAAGTGACATTTAAAGGCTTAACTAGGTTAATTAGGGTAACTAGGCAGGTTAGGGTAAATAGGCAAGTTATTGTATATTATTATTGTATATTATTGTATATGTTACTGTAACAATGGTTTGTTCTGTAGACTATCGAAAAAATATATAGCTTAAAGGGGCTAATAATTTTTACCTTAAGATGGGTTTTAAAAAAATTAAAACTGCTTGAAATAAAACAAATAAAACTTTCTCTAGAAGATGAAATATTATCAGACATACTGTGAAACTTGCTCTGTTAAACATCATTAAATAAATAAATTTGGCTTCAACTTTACATGTACACAAAATCGGATTAATTTACACCATTAAATTGAAACATTTAATTTTGGTTAACTTTTAACAATAAAACAAACAAACAAACAAAAGGTTACATTAAATTTGAATTGACAATCTCTAAACCATCCCCATCATTCTCTCTCTCTTCTCAGATGGGATGGCTGGAAAAATCAAAGGTTACCATGGGCCAACTTTGGCCTGCGGGCCCTAGTCTGGGCATCTATAGAGAACAAACAATCATTATACAATGACTTGCCTAATTACCCTAACTTGACTAATTAACTCATTTAATACTAGTTATACCTTCAAATGTCACTTTAAGCTGAATAATAGTCTTGAAAAATATCTAGTAAAATATTATTTACTGTCATCATGGCAGAGATACAATAAATCAGTTATTAGAAATGAGATATTAAAACTATTATGTTTAGAAATGTGTTGAGAAAGTCTGCTCTCCGTTAAACAGAAAATGGGGAAAAAATATATAGGGAGGCTAATAATTCAGGAGGGCTAATAACTCTGACTTCATCTGTATATTTAGAAATGTAAAAAAAATTTGTTTGGCCTTGGTGACCCCCAAACCTTTGAGCAGTAGTGTGTTTCAGAAACTAGACAAATATTTACATTTAATTAGATGAGATTAAGGCCTGGTTATCTATATATTAAACATGTTGGCAGCTCATTTTTGGTACAGAGCCTTCATTTACTGTCAGTTATTTCATTTGAAACGTATTTGATAACTTCAGCAGATATCTCTATATATGGTCACAGTGTGGAGTTGCGTGACTTTGGACATGTTTCCTTGTACTGTTAAATGCAGCAGATTTTGCATAACTGCTTCTGATGTGTATGTGTGGTTGTTTGCTAAGCTCAGCAAGCATGTCTGTGTGTTTACATGTGTTTTAATCAGGTGCGGGCGATAGATAATGGTTCTCCTCCGAGGTACACTGATGTTTCGCTGACGGTGAATATTGTAGATGTGAATGATAACCCTCCCGTACTCCAGAGTCCTCGAGGGTACAACGTCAGCGTCAGTGAGGTCAGAACCACAGCACCTCAAACCAGAGACGCCATCAGCACCCTGGTTGTCAATCATCCAGATATTTGCATGAAAGACAAAAATAAAGATAAAATCAAAACTAATTTGTTATTATTTTTGTTGCTAATTTATTATAATATATATATATATATATATATATATATATATATATATATATATATATATATATATATATATATATATATATATATATATATATATATATATTAGTGTTGGGCAAATATTAATCGCAATTAATCAAATCTAAAATAAAAGTGTGTTTTGACATCATTTAAGTGTGTGTAGTGAGTATGTTTATTATGTATTTATAAATACACACATATATTTGAGAAAATCTTTATTTATATTTAGATATAAAATATATGTGATACAAATTTATTTATCAATTTGAATATCTATATAACAAAATTGTTACATATAGTTTTGTTTCTATGTATGTTTGTGTATCATATATACATAATAACTATATAGTACACACATATATCTTGTGTCAAAACAAACTTTTATTTTGAATGCAGTAAATTGCGATTATTTATTTATTATATATTTTTATATTATTTATTTACTGCGATAATCTTTGCCCAGCGCTAATATATATTATATGTAGGGATGCAACGATTATAGATTTTGGTTGTACTATTATAGTCTGAGGAATAATTACGGTTTCACGGTTATTATGCATTCTTGAATTTCAAAACACTACTGTTATTGTTATTTATTTCTGCTCAGTAACCAAATAATACAACACAAAATAATAATAAAAACAAACAATAGTCCTTTTCTTTTGGACTTAAAAGTGAAAAAAGTTTTTGGCATTTAAACATGAGTCATAATTTTACACTGAAAAAAAAATGACAGAACAATAAATAAATGAATTAATAAAGAAATGAATAATTATATATATAAATAAATAAATAGATGAATGAATAAATGAATGAATGAATGAATGAATGAATGCATAAATAAATGCATAAATGCATAAATGAAAAAAATAAATGAATAAATAAATAAAGAAATAATTAAATGACTGACTAAATGAATGAATGAATGAATAAAAAAATAGATAAATAAATAAATGAATGAGTAAATAAAGAAAATAAATAAATAAATAGATGAATGAATGAATGAATAAATAAATAAATAAATAAATAAATAAATGAATGAATGAATGAATGATTGAATGAATGAATGAATGAATGAATGAATGAATGAATATATAAATAAATAAATAAATAAATAAATAAATAAATAAATAAATAAATAAATAAATAAATGCATAAATGAAAAAAATATTGAATAAATAAATAAATAAATAAATAGTTTAATGAATGAATAAATGAATGAATGAATGAATGAATGAATAAATAAAACAATAGATAATTAAATGAATGAGTAAATAAATAAATTAATTAATTAATAGACAAATGAATAAATAAATAAATTAATTAATTAGTGAATAGACAAATGAATGAATAAATAAATTAATAAATGTAAAAAAAATTAAATCTAAGCTACATATTAGCTAAATATTTCCCTTTTAAAGAGAAGAAATGTAGTCAAAGGCTGCTGAACCTCTGTCTGAAAGGCACTTTTGATCAACTATATTACAAAATTGTTTGCTATTTTGCATTTTTTTTCTCTTTGGAGTAGAAGATGTGCAGGCTATATTCCATACAAAGTATGAAGCTGATCGGTCCAGTTCTTGTCACATGACTGGAGGTGCGCTCACGGCATTCTTTCAACTACAGTAGGTGCGCCTGGAAAACTTGAGTGCGACGCTCCATATACACAAGCTGCGTGCCTCCATTGGACATAACGAACTTGTGTGCGCAAATAAAATTGACGTGAACAGCCCTCAGCCATAGTTAATCCAGTGTGCTTGGTGGACAAGGTCGGGACTTTAAACTAGTGTACAGTTGGCATGACTTTGTTTAGTTGCAGTAGTATTGTTCTGTACAGAAACACATTGATGAGAAGCCTTTAAAATTAATTAATCACGGCGAATTAAATCGCAGTTAAAAGTGAAATCGATTAATTGTTGCATCCCTAATTATATGAGTTGGTTATAGTCATGTTTAGGTTTGTTACACTTTCATTAGTTAATACAGTGCATCTGGAAAGTATTCATTGCGCTTCACCTTATCCACATTTTTTTAATGTTACAGCCTTTTTCCAAAATGGATTAAATTCATTTATTTCCTCAAATTTCTACACACAATCCCCCATAATGACAATGTGAAAAAATATTTTCTGAAATTGTAGCAAATTTATTAAAAATAAAAAAGCTGAAAAATCACATGTACATAAAGTATTCACAGCCTTTGCAGTGAAGCTCTAAATTGAGCTCAGGTACATTCTGTTTCCACTTATCATTCTTGAGATGTTTCAGCAGCTTAATTGGAGTTCACCTGTTGTAAATTCAGTTGATTGGACATGATTTGAAAAGGCATACACCTGTCTATATAAGGTCCCCGGGTTGACAGTACATGTCAAAGCACAAACCAAGCATGAAGACAAAGGACTTGTCTGTAGACCTCCGAGACAGGATTGTCTTGAGGCACAAGGCAGGGGAAGGTTACAGAAAAATTTCTGCTGCTCTGAAAGTTCCAATGAGCACAGTGGCCTCCATCATCCATAAGTGGAAAATGTTTGGAAACACCAGCACTCTTCCTAGAGCTGGCCAGCTATCTAAGCTGAGTGATTGGGTGAGAAGGACCTTAGTCAGAGAGGTGATCAATAACCCGATGGTTACTCTGTCTGAGCTCCAGCGTTCTTCTGTGGAGAGAGGAGAACTGTACAGAAAGACAACCATCAATCCACCAATCAGGCCTGTATGGTAGAGTGGCCAGACGGAAGCCATTCCCTGCCTGGAATTTGCCAAAAGGCATCTGAAGGACTCTCAGACCATAAGAAACAAAATTCTCTGGTCTGATGAGACTAAAATTGAACTCTTTGGAGTGAATGCCAGACGTTACGTTTGGAGAAAACCAGGCACCGCTCATCACCAGGCTAATACAATCTTTACAGTGAAGCATGGTGGTGGCAGCATTATGCTGTGGGGATGTTTTTCAGCAGCAGGAACTGGAAGACTAGTCAGGATAGAGGGAAAGATGAATGCAGCAATGTACAGAGACATCCTGAATGAAAACCTGCTTCAGGCCCCGTTTACACTAGTACGTTTTAGTTTTAAAACTGCATTTTAGAATGAAAACGATCCGCGTCCACACTAGCGTTTCACCCAGCGTTTCTGAACAGCTCTCCGTCTACACTAAAACGGTGAAAACGCACATCACGTGACCACACACACACTCTCTGGCATGAGCTGCAGCGTGATTTGAGCGCACACACACCCACATGAGAGCTGCTCAAGTCGGACTGTTCATCACGGATCTCCCGCTAGATCTAATCTTACTATATTTGTTAAACGTGATATTTAATTCATCTTGTTGTCTATATCTGACGACATATTCCCCGACTTTGGTCTTTTGAATCTATTACTTGTTATCAGGTAACGTGCTTTGGTTGAGCGCAAGGATAAGTTAGGTTAAATATTCATTAATGTAACCGCGGACACCGAATCTGCACATCTGACTGATTGTTTTCCTTTATTTTCTATATTGTATAAACTTATTGTGCGTTATACTTTTATAATGGCCGTTATTGATCATTAAAACGGATATTCAGTGAAAGAGAGTGTATGTTTCGTATTTTCAATGAAAATGAAAGGAGGCAGTGATGTTATAGGCTCCGTTTTGTTATATGCTTGAAGATGACGGTCATATCATGCAGCTACACGACACCTCAACATTTTTGATGTCTGTTAAGTTAATATCAAAGTGAAAATAGGCAGTTCCTCACATCATGTTTTCATTTTATTGTCAAGATAGTGAAACAGCATAGCCAGGGTGATGTGAATGACTATAAAGTACACACTCGGGAGTTTGTTTTCCATATCAAACTTGCGAAGTCTGAACTTACACGGAGAGGATGTAAGACTGAACTGTGTGAAGGCTACTTAATATTGAGAAAAAAGCCCCAATCAGAGAGGTGAATGTCTGCAGCCCCGCCTCCGTTTTCAGATGTCTCCTTTTTCCCTCATCCACACTGAGACGGAGCAGCAGCATATTAGAATGAAAACGGCCTCTCCAGCGTTTTCAAAACGCTTCGTTTTCGGAGCTCAAAAACTCCGGCGTAGTGTGGACAGATGGCGTAACCGTAGCAAAACTTATGCGTTTTAAAACTAAAACGTATTAGTGTAAACGGGGCCTCAGAGTGCTCTTGACCTCAGACTGGGGCAACGGTTCATCTTCCAGCAGAACAATGACCCAAAGCACACCGCCAAAATATCAATGGAGAGGCTTCACAACAACTCTGTGAATGTCCTTGAGTAGCCCAGCCAGATCCCAGAACTCAATCCTATTGAACATCTTTGGAGAGATCTGAAAATGGCTGTACACAGTGGCTTTCCATCCAACCTGATAGAGCTTGAGAGGTACTGCAAAGAGGAATGGGCAAAAATTCTCAAAGACAGGTGTGCCAAGCTTGTGGCATCATATTCAAAAAGGTGGTAATTGCTGCCAAAGGTGCATCAACAAAGTCTTGAGCAATGGCTGTGAATACTAATGCACATGTGATTTTTCAGCTTTTTTATTTTTAATAAATTTGCAAAAATTTCAAAAAGTATTTTCTCACATTGTCATTATGGTGTATTGTGTGTAGAATTTTGAGGAAATAAATGAATTTAATCCATTTTGGAATAAGACTGTAACATAAACAAATGTGCAAAAAGTAAAGCGCTATGAATTCTGGATGCACTGTACATTAATTAACAATAGGCAATACATTTGTTATCGTATTTATTAATCTTGTTAAATATTAATCTTGCTTAAATATTGTTTGTTCGCTCAAGTCCGTTGAATAATGCTTACAAACACATCTTATGCATTTCATGATATAAAAGCAAACGCTGAAATTATGTTAACTAAGGCAAAACTTTTTAAAACTAATATTAGTAAATGTAACCTCATTGTAAAGTGTTACCATTTGTTAATATGAATGCTAATTTACTTTTATCTGTGTCAATTCATGTTTAGAAATTTAAATTAAAAATTTTTATTACACAAAAATAATAAATATTTATACATATAAATAATACATTAATACATTTATTAATCAATCAATAATTTATTAAATAAATGTATTTATAAATGGATAAATTAAATTATAAATTCTATAATTATGAACAAATTATAAAGAAATTAATTAAACATAAATAAATGTATAAATAAATCTATTTATCATTCATTTATCAAATGAATTGATTTAAATTTATTATCAGTTTCAATAATATGAACTTGCCAATGAAAGACTTTTCTCCAACACAATATAAAATAACACTGCTTTCATAATATATGTGTGTTGTAGAATGTGGGTGGTGGAACATCAGTCCTGCGCGTCGTAGCAACAGATCGTGACATTGGATCCAATGCCATGCTCTCATACTACATCACTGCTGGAAACCAGGACCTGACCTTCAGGATGGATCGCATGACAGGAGAGATAGTGACCCGACCGTCACCTCCAGACAGAGAAAAACAGCAGCAGTATACACTCGCTGTCACGGTGGAAGATGACGGCACTCCGCCTTTATCAGTAAGTGTCAGAGTGTGTGTTTCCATTAGAATATTTCCTACTCTAATTGTTTTATATTTCCTGCCATCACATTTAAAGGGATAGTTCACCAAGAAATGAAATATGATTCTGTTCCCCTTCACTTGTTTTTTTCTTCTGTTAAACACACAATAATATAAATTGAAGAGTTCTGGTTTACTTAAAGTATATGGTCTCCAATGACTTCCATAGTATTTTTTCTTCCTTAAGTCAATGGGTTTCTTAAGTCAACATTCTCTTAGTAACACTTTAAAATAATGGTTCATTAGTTAATGTATTTACTAACATGAACAAACAATTAGTAATAGATTAATTACTGTACTTATTCATCTTGGTTAACATTAGTTAATGTTATTTAAGTTCAATGTTAACTCACAGTGCATTAACTAATGTTAACAAGCACAACTTTGGATTTTAATAATGCATTAGTTAATGTTGAACTATGATTAATCAATGCTTTACAAGATTATTCATACTTAGTTAATGTTAGTAAATACATTAACTAACATTAACTTATGGACCAGGGGGCGGCGCAGTGGATAATGATGTTGCCTCGCAACAAGAAGGTCACTGGTTTGAGACCCAGCTGGGTCAGTTGGCATTTCTGTGTGGAGTTTGCATGTTCTCCCCATCAGGGGCGGACTGGCCATCTGGGAAACCGGCAGTTTCCCGCTGGGCCGACGTACTTTTTGGGCCGGGCTGATCATCGTCTTATGATCTGATCGGCCCATAAAACGCTTAGCAGCCTATGGTTTTTTTCTGCCTAATTTATTGATGATGCTGTGATCTGTGACGCTCTGAAAGTAAGATGCTTTTTTTCGGACATACTGGACTATTTGATATAATCTGCAGCCCATTGGTTCTTTTCTTTATTGACATTGGGCTGGCCCAATCACAAACTCCTATTTTGGGCTTGGTGTGACCGTGCAACATTTGTGTGTATTAGTCAATAGTGGAGAGCCAGAGAGATGGAGAAGAAACGGAAGGGAGGTGCAGAGAAATTGTGGGAAACACTGGTGTTTCATTTAGCGGTTCTGAAAAGTTCTCAGACTACGGCTAAAAACCCACATCACGTGACCACACACACACTGTCATGAGCTGCAGCCCGTAGGTCAGTGGGTGATTTGAGCATAAAACCCCAGGTGAGAGTATAGTGCATGTCGGACAGTTTATCAAAGATCTACTGCTAGATCTCATCTCACTATAGTTGTTAAACGTGATTGATCTTGTCTCTATCTAATGACTCTTCGGTCTTTCTCAGGTAAATATATTAATTTATGTAACCACGTACACTGATTCTGCACATTGACTGATTGCTTGCCTTTAAATGTATTTTACTTTATACTTTTATAATAGCCATTATTGATTATTAAAACTGATATTCAGCAAAAGAGACGGGGTAAAGTTCATATTTTTCAATGAAAATAAAAGGCATGATGAGGTGAATGAGGTTATAAAGTACACTGTTCCCTTTGAAGATTTACCCATGTGTCAGCAGGCAGTTTTTGTTATGTTTATTTAATAGCCTATCGGCTGAGTGAATAGTGCATTGAATAAGCTAAATTGTATGTAGTGTATGAGTGTGTGTGTGTGTATGGGTGTTTTCCCATACTGGGTTGTGGCTGGAAGGGCATCTGCTGCATAAAACATGCTGGAATAGTTGGCGGTTCATTCCGCTATGGCAACCTCTGATAAATAAGGGACTAAGCCGAAGGAAAATGAATGAATAAATGAATAGTGTATTTTTTAGAACCTAACAAAAATCTTTATGGACAGTATACAGAAATTAAATTGAGATTAACGTCTGTATTTATTTATTTATTTCATAAATATGGCTTTTGTGTTTTTATAAAATAGGAGTTGATAAACATACTGGACATGCACAGATGGGTAGCGTTTTGATTGTATGTAGTGGGCCGCTCTGGCCCAAAATGCCAGGGCCGTTTTTTTGCCCCAGTCCAGCCCTGCTCCCCGTGTTGGCGTTGGTTTCCTCCGGGTGCTCCAGTTTTCCCCACAAGTCCAAAGACATGTGGTATAGGTGAATTGGGTAAGCTAAATTATCTGTAGTGTATGTGTGTGAATGAGAGTGTATAGGTGTTTCCTAGTGATGGGTTGCAGCTGGAAGGGCATCTGCTGCGTAAAACATGCTGGATAAGTTATAGGCTCATTCCGCTGTGGCCACCCCTGATTAATAAAGGGACTAAGCCAAAAAGAAAATGAATGAATGAATGAATGAACTTATGGACCATTATTTTAAAGCAGGGATGCCCAAACTAGGGCCCATGGTAACCTTTCATTGGGCCACCATCTCATCTGAGAATAGAGGGAGAACGATGAGGATTATTTAGAGCACAGGTGTCAAAGCCAGTTCCTGGAGGGCCACAGGCGCAGCCATGCACAGCGGCCCAATCCCTATTCTACTTTTCTAACCCTGCCCCTTCCCCTTGGCCCTTGAAACAGAGTGTGAAGGGGAAGGGCTTCAAAATTTACCTCTAAGAATTGGGACAGCACTTCAGCACCTGCACACGTCATCATATGTCATCATGATCTCTTGCTTCATATGAGATCAGACGATCGCGTCTGCTGTAGTTATTCCAGTTGCTTTATTTTTTGGTATTTATCTTCAGGAAATCACCGAAAGCAACGATTTCATATTATCATAAGGATATAATGTGGGAATAAGATCATAACTATACTGTGTATTCGCACAGTGGCTATATTCATCTATGTAAACACACAAAAACAACATTAATATTATAGCAGACACTGTAAAAAGCTGATTCCCAGCCACTAGACTTTCCTGACAGGATAATGTTGTGGGACTGCTATACAGGAGTATAGATTTATCGGTATCAAATTTATCGTTTTTTATTTTTAAATTTTTTAAAAAAACATGATGGTAAACCACGAACGCGGTTATAAATGTATTAAAACATACACTTGTTTGTTGTAAAAATTGTTGCTGCAGTCACACTAGAGTTTGAGCTTGTGAAATTCTGTTGATTCTGCAAAAAGGGGCGGGATTAAACAAGATGATTAGACATTTTAAAAAGCGTGCGATTGGTCCATATTTAACATTTCTGTACAGAGAGGTCATGTTTTGATCTTTGATTGGTCTTATGCAGTCACGTGATTCGGTTTCGCAGGTCAGAGTTTACCAAGCTTGAACTTTGCACCGCAGCGAACTGTAAAACTTGTCACACAAGCTTGCATTTCTGGTCTGACACATTCGTGTGCAAATGAATGGAAGTCTATAGGGAGAAAAGTCTAGTGTGACCGCGGCTTTACCTGTAGGTTTCAAACAAGCCTGAAGGACTCAATTAGTTTGATCAGGTGTGTTTAATTAGGATTGGAACTACACTGTGCAGAGCCCTAGCCCTCCAGGAACTGGTTTTGACAGCTGTGATTTAGAGATTCATTCATTCATTCATTCATTTTCTTGTCGGCTTTGTCCCTTGCGGGGTCGCCACAGCGGAATGAACCGCCAACTTATCCAGCACGATTTTACGCAGCGGATGCCCTTCCAGCCGCAACCCATCTCTGGGAACTTCCACACACACATTCACACACTATGGACAATTTTATCTTACCCAATTCACCTGTACTGCATGTCTTTGGACTGTGGGGAAAACCGGAGCACCCGGAGGAAACCCACGCGAACCCAGGGAGAACATGCAAACTCCACACAGAAACGCCAACTGACCCAGCCCAGCCGAGGTTCGAACCTGCGACCCAGCGACGTTCTTGCTGTGAGGCAACAGCACTACCTACTGCGCCACTGGGTTGCCCTGATTTAGAGATTGTCATTTCAAATTTAATGTAACCATTTGCTTGTTTGTTTTATTGTTAAAAGTTAACTGAAATTAAATGTTTCATTTTAAATAGTGTCAATTAATCAGATTTAGTTGAATTTAACGGGCTGTCATCTGTTGGATAGAGGACAATGCAGAGACTTTGCTGAGCAAGTCAAGGCAAAAGCAGATTCTGCTTGATTACTGTATTCAGCATTGAACTCCACGGTTCATTCATTCATTTTTTCATTCATTTATTTTCTTTTCGACTTAGTCCCTTTATCAATGAGGGGTCGTCAACAGCAGAATGAACCACCAACTTATCCAGCACATGTTTTATGCAGCAGACGCCCTTCCAGCCGCATCCCAACACTCGGAAACACCCACACACTCTTGCACACACACTTAGGGTGCTTTCACACTTGGTTCAATTGCCTGGACCGTACCCAAGTTTGATTGTCCCCCCTTGCCACCTTCTCGGTTGGTTTGTGTTCACACTGTCTTTTTTCCTTCTGAACCCCGGTACGCTTGCGTCATAGAGCTGCTGTTTTGTTTATGGCTGTTGCTAGGTGACAGTCACGAAAGCAAAGCGCCAAAATGGAGACTTCCGCACATCGCGGTCGATTTGCTTTTGCTGAATCATAAGTTTTGGACATACAGAAAGCGACTCGCGTCTGTCTGCTGCAAAAATATTATAAACATTCAGAACATCACACAGTGTCTGCAGAAGCTGTTTCTGGAGGAGACAAGCAGACATCACTGTGTATCACTGTGCTTGGCTCAGTCCCGCTAAAGGTACAATACGTGGCGCACATACACACACACACACACACACACACACACACACACACACACACACACACACACACACACACACACACACACACACACGAATGAATGTTATGAAAACGATAGTTTGTTGTACAGTTGCCGGTTCACTTCCGCTATTTGGTACGATTGCATTCATACCAGAAGTGAACCGTACCAGAGTTCGCATGAACCGTACCCCAGACCACCTCTTTCAGGCGGACTCAGGTACGGTTCACGGGTGCGCACCCGAGTTCAGAAGACACGTTCACACTAGCTAAACGTACCGTACTATGACGTCAAACGAACCCGGGTGCGGACCAAAAGTGCTAGTGTGAAAGCACCCTTATACACTACAGCCAATTTAGTTTATTCAGTTCACCTTTACCACATGTGGGGGAAATCAGAGCACACGGAGGAAACCCACGCAAACACAGGGAGAACATGCAAACTCCACACAGAAACGCCAACTGGCCCTCCACTGTTCACTGTTATGTTTTTATTGCAAAGGTTATCTTTTCAAAAGTTACACTGCATTAGTTCCCTGCTGAAAAATCCAGCTTAAACCAGCCTAGGATGCTTGGCTGGTTTTAGCTGGTTGACCAGCCTGGTTTTAGAAGATTTTGGCCATTTCCAGCCTGGTCTTAGCTGGTCAGGCTGGGAGATGACCAGCTAAAACCAGCTTGACCAGCCTAGCCAAGCTGGGAGCCCAGCCAAAACCAGCTATGTCCAGCTTATACCAGGCTGGTAAAGCTGGTTTTAGCTAGTTTTAGCTGGTCATTTTCCAGCATGACCAGCTAAGACCAGGCTGGAAATGGCTGGAAACCAGCCTGGAAATGGCCAAAACCCCTCTAAAACCAGGCTGGTCAACCAGCTAAAACCCGCCAAGCATCCTAGTCTGGTTTAAGCTGGATTTTTCAGCGGGGTTAATATGATTTAAAGTACTGTTTAATAAATATTATGAAATAATTTAGGAAAATACCGATGGCAAGTTTAATGTAATATCATTTGGTATATTTACCTTCAGCCCACAGCTCATAATGATATTTGGTTTTTGGCCCTTTATAGAAAAAAGTTTGGGCACCCCTGACCTAAGGTGTTATTTTCTTAAGTCAACAGGTGCCATCAACCAGCATTCTTCAAAATATACTTTTGTGTGTTCAACAGAAGGTAGAAACTCCTAGAGGTTTTAAACCACATGAATAATTAAGTATTTTTATTTTTGACTGAATTATCCCTGTCCAGTCAGTACCACGGATAAAATCATTACATCAGAAGTTCCTGCAGCATCTTCTGAACAGATTTGTCTTTTTGTTATCTGACGCTTAACATAAGATACACAAGGTCTGCTCTTTTAAAAAGCCAGCCTTCAACAACCAAACAGCGAAAACAGGAAACCACAACCTGGCTTCATTTTGACACAGGAAGCTGCACTCACATCAGCTCATTGATTCCTGTTGTCAGCCTCACATCGGTCTGGGTTTCATCAAGTGTTACTTTTGGATATCTACTTTCTAGAATAATAAATGTATGCTCTAACAATCTCATCGCAACTACATTTCAAGCATGTGGGTTGTATTCCAGACTTATTTGAACAACAGAAAAGGCCAGTTTACTAATGATGATGTTTTTTATTTTTTGAAGCAAATGCTGAATAAGGTAGGTGTCTCAGTGGTTAGCGCTGTCGCCTCACAGCAAGAAGGTCACTGGTTCGAGTCTCAAATGGGCCAGTTGGCGTTTCTGTGTGAAGTTTGCATGTTTTCCCCGTGTTCTCGTGGGTTTCACAGTCCAAAGACATGCACTATAGGTGAATTGGGTAAACAAAATTGACCTTAGTGTATGGGTATGTGTGTGAATGTGACAGTGTATAGGTGTTTCCCAGTACTGGATTGCTGCTGGAAGGGCATCCACTGCGTAAAACATATGCTGGAATAGTTGGAGGTTCATTCTGCTGTGGTGGCCCCTGATAAATAAGGGACTTAGCTGAAGGAAAATGAATGGATGAATGTTAAATATGTTCCTCATAATGATTTAAGGTCTCAGATGATTCTGTGTGTATGAAGAGATTAAAGATACAGTAGGTGATCTACCAACTAACCAGCTAACTGGTTAGCTTAATATTTTTGAGAAACAGTCCCTCCCCTGCCATCCAAAGACATGCATCATAATATCATGAATGCGCACCTTAAAGATGACAGTAGACAACCCACTAGATCATGTCATTCGCCAGTTAGAAAACTTTATAGTACTTTATAATACTACAATTCTGAACGAAAAACTCATTATTACAGTATATCCAGCACATTTTCTGTTGTGTAGCAAGCAAAACTTGTAACAATATGCAATATTATATGCATGCAAGGATCGCTGGTCTCACTCTCTCACGCGTTTTGTCCTAAAGCCACTACTGTAGGACTAGTAGGCTAGTGGATGGCCGGCAGCGTGTAGGAATTACACTTATTACTAAGCCATACTTACATGCTATATCAGACCAAATATTCAGAGTAGCATGGTAAACAATATAGGGAGCCCATCACAGGCTGTCATTATTCAAAAATGAGTGGAATAGCACTATTTACTGATGTTTTGTTGTTAAACTCAATAAAAATCTACATTATCGATGCTGTAAAAGGACCTTATAAAACTGAAAATAGTCACATCAATCTTTCACCGGAAATATTCAGTGGCTGAACAACACTTCTGTGCATATAACCCATTCATAAAACAACACAATCTACATCAGCTTTGTGTGACTAAAATGGTTTTAAAACATAACATTACCTGTCTAAAAGAAATTCTTCAGCCATGGTGTCCTTCCTCCAGGGTGCAAACATTACTCCAATATTCATTCAGGATTTAAGTTTTGAGTTCAGCACTTGTTTTAACCACTGTCATTCGCAAACGGCGGATCTGCATGAACAGAGATGCGCAGTTGTACAAATCTACATTTGATAGGGGTGAAACGGATCACTGTTGATCCGTGATCCGTACGGATCACAACTCACGGTTCGGAACACACGTGACCCGCGGATTAATAATTTATTTTGAAGTTATCGGTAGGCCCACACGGAATCTGCGCGTGCAAAATTCCGCAGATTTTCCGCAGAATTCCGCAGATTTTTAGCCCATCATTAATTCTGTTTATTTACTTGAGTAAATGTGTGAAAATCTGAATTTATTCAGTTTTTAAATGACACATATTTCACATATTAAGGTTTTAGTTATGAGACCCCCAAAATAATTCCGCAGAAATCCGCAGATTTTTACCAAAATTCTCTGCAGAAATTGCAAAAAACGTCCGCAGATTCCGTCTGGCCCTGGTTATCGGTTAATCCAACATTTATAACCATTGCAGAGAGATCGCCTCTCGCGTTATTCAAATCGCGTACATGAAATATATTAAGGCTTCCCTGTATCCGGATCCGGCACCTCTGAAATCTAATCCGGCATCTCATTTTACCAATCCCCCTCCTCAACCACTCTCCTACCCGTTCGCTGTTCACTTTCACTTTCTTCCGCGACTCCCCAACCCTCTTCACTTTCGTCCGCGACACCTCCACAACGCTCACTCCGCCATCCACCGCCCCAACAACCCCCTCCAAAAAAAAAATCACCGTTTAATAAAACATGACGCTGGTGAATTTTTGACGCTGGTAAAAGCAATTACCTTGTGTAACCAACAGATGGCGACAAACAACCATCAAAATTATGTCACTGAATAGGTTTTCAAAAATAATACACCTACAGTATAATAAAACATGAAGTTTTTTGTGTGCATTGTTGAATCATTAATTGAAGATAAATGTGATCTGTTGTACAAGATGTTAGATTTCTATATCTAGCATTATCAGCAACAGTAGCAAAGATCATATTTCATATTGAATACTTTTCTTTTTTCAGCTGTTCTTTCTTGATTTTTATTTTTATTAACATTACAGATTCTAAGTTCTGTTTGTTAAAAGCAATGGTTTTTGCAGGAACATTTTTATATAAATGGAAAGCAAATGACATTTGTCTCCTCACTTTTTGGCTGATGCGAAAAATGGTCCGATCCGTGACTAAAAAACCGTAGTGTGATCCGAACTGCAGATTTATGATCCGTTACACCACTAACATTTAAAGAGTTCAAATGCAAAAACCTTTAAGTGCCATCTGAAATTTCCATCAAAAATGAACATTTTTCTCAGCCTCCTTTGTTTATATTGAGATGTTTCACTTTAAAGACCAGGGAAAGGACTTATTCTTTGCCACAAACGTGATATTGCTGAACATACACACAGGAGCCTGATAAAAATGCTAATTTTAGAGGAAAACTTCAGATGGCATTTAGAGGGTTTTGCATCTAAACTCTTCATTTGTTGACAGACAGTTTGGGCTACTTATCAGAATTATGGGAATTATCGGCCTGACAAATTTTAGTTGGACGAACATTTTTTAATCTTATGCCTTACCCAGAATATAAAAATACATATAAATACATTTAGATCATTTACTTTAATCAGTACTATTGGAATGTGAAGAGACTTTCAACCAGCACAACAAAAAAATGTTTCTAAAGACAATCACCTACTGCAGCTTTAAATGTTGCATAAATACACCATAAAGACATTCAACTTTTAGCAGAACTTTTTTTATTTATATTTTTATAAAAAGAGATATAAGCATTTGTTTTTAGACGTGTCATCAGAGCTACATTTATGTTACATTTTTTATACAGTCACATGTTCAAATGTACAAACTGGCACATTCATCGGCATATTCACAATGTGTGTTTGCAATCATTCTCCATTCATATACAAAGCAAAGATTTGGCACTCTTTATGGCAGTGGGTTTTAAATGTAAGCTTCCTGTTTACAAGGTCTTTGCTTATTTTTTTTTCTTTTTCTTTTGAAGGAACAGTTATACACTCACTCATACACCCACACATCCAATAAAAAATCAGTACAAAAGATAAAAATCTTTCATGAGTCTTAAGGCTCTTAAAGCCACAGGTGACGTAAGAGACGCAAGTGTGTTTGATTGTCACCAATGCAACATTTACCACAATTATCTGCACTCGTTCTTCAAGAATGCCTTTAAAATAAGCTACAAATATGGTTAAAGCACCACACTCACCGCGAAAGGGTTTTAAAAAGCCCATCATTGCTCAGCAGGCTTGATGGCAAGTGTTTCGAGAACATTGCTTTTCTACTGATTCACAACGGTGAAGGTCCCAGTATAGAGCCTTTGTGGCATTATCAGCAGTTTGTAAGCTTTAAAACAAGCACAGTCTTAGAAATTCTGAGATCTGCTGATTCGTCTGGTCAACCTCCAAATCTGGGACCAGCACCAGCATTGATTCAGTGACAAAGCGAGTACTTTGGCGGTTTGCATCGAGGAAGTACTCTTGAAGTGCTGAGTACTCCAAAACAGGATAGCGTGAGGTATTAAAACATCCCTGAAATCTAGAAGAGATACAGATTGGATAAAAAGAGACATATTTAAGTGCAAATGGAGCCACGGTGCATCTCAGCTTGTGATAAACAGAGGTGTGTGCAACTCAAACAGCAAAAAAAGGACATCTTTGGACCCTCTTGATGAAATTTCCCTGTGACCGCGTTGTGAAATGCTCATATTTTGCTTCTTGGCAAACCCGTTTGAGAACAGATGTCAGCAGATAAGGCATCCCACCGTAACTGTAGAGTCAGTTTGTCATATTTTGGGTAGGTTTCTCTTCATCATTCTTGCAGAATGTTGAAAAAAGAGGGGCATGATGATGATGATTTGGTGGAGAGAGAGGAAAAAAGCACTAGGCATTCCTGGAGGAGGTGAATGTGTGACGTCTTTTATCCCAGTAAGTTGGAAGACTCCGGGATGGGGTCTGGAAAAAAACAAAAGAAATACCTTTAGAAGGGGATCATACTGTACAGTGTTCTTGGGATGTTAAGGGAATTTTAAAACAGTCATATTATTAATTAAGATGAACAGCTTTACTTTATCTGAGTATTAGAATTAACAGGCCTGTTTTTGCTACTGTAAAGGGATTACTTTAAAGGACATGTGTCAAACTCAGTTCCTGGAGGGCTGCAGCTCTGCACAGTTTAGTTCCAACCCTAATTAAACACACCTTTGGCCAATCCTATATAAATCCTATATAAAGTGGTCCAAAATGCAGCCGCTAGGCTTCTTACTGGCACCCACAAGTTTGAACACATTACTCCTATCCTGTGCTCCCTAAAGTGGTTGCCGGTATGCTTTAGAATTGAGTTAAAAATTTTAATGTATGTTTTTAAGGTATTAAATGGCCTTATCTCTCTAATCTTATTACTGTTAAAATATCTGGCAGATGTTTAAGGTCATCTATGCAGAAAATTCTAATCGTTCCCAGATCCAAATTGAAGAAAAAAAGAGATCGCACATTCTCTGTAGTATGTCCTAAAATATGGAACCGGCTCCTATGTCCATTAGAACAATTTCTAAAGAATCTTTGTTCAGAGGGAAACTTAAACTACACCTCCTAGAAAGAGCTTTTAAATTGTGAGAAAAAAATTGATCTTATTGTACCTATCTGGTGTCTTGTTATATATCATTAGCTACGTTTCCCTCCACATATTTTTATGCACATTTTGGATATGCGCATAAAAAAAACGGTTGATGGAAACGCCAAGATGCGCAGAAATTTTGAAAATGCGCATAAAAAACGTGCACATAACTGAGTAGGATAAACTTTTTATTTGATAAGAAAAGAAACACATGACAGTTAAACTTAAAACTTGAGTGGGTTTGGCTTGTGTATAACTAGGGGAATATTTTTTTTATAAAAATAATGTAATGTTAACATTAATAATACCGAGTCGCCAAAAAAAATGTTAAGTTATATTTTGTGCGTTTGCTACTGCCTTTATGCTTATATACAGTACTTATTTATTTAATTCAAGATCTCAAGTTCAAGTTCATTTATTTATAAAGTACATTTAAAACAGCCACAAGACTGACCAAAATGCTGTACATAAGACAGAGTAAAATAAAGAGATTATAAAAACAAAAAAATAAACCAAGAGAAACAACTGAATACATTCACAAATGAAGCAATAGAAAGGATTATTCAAATAACATTAAAAGGCCAAGCTAAAGTTTTTAGGAGCGATTTAAATATTGTACCTTCATCAAAGGTACAAATCTGATCCATGAAGGTACCACTACAGTGACAAGACACTTTGTACCTTAACAGTGCCAAATGTGTTCCTTCAAGAACTATTTAAAGGCATTTTGCTTTATCCAAAATGCGTCAATTTATTTTCAGTAAATATAAAAACATCAAATACATTTTTAAACAATGTTTTAAAAATGTTTTTTTAGTGTAAATACACATTTTCCATTTACAATAAAGAATAAAAAATACTTTACATAAATCTAAAGATCAATTTATTGCCAAACATTTCACAACAATTTTCACAAAAATGTTACAGAAACACATTCTCCTATGTACAATATAAAAACAATTTTCTCCAATTTTCACACAATACCTTTGTAATCACTGAAAAGTTTATTCAATTTACTTTATTTTAAAATAGAAATAGCATTATGCTAAAGTATTGTAACGAGATATGCTCAATGTTTGATTAGTTTTACAATAGTAAAATGTCTGCATGAACACTTTGCATATGCAGGACTTTTGCAAGCTCTCGTGCGTATTCTCAATAATAAAAGAGTATTCATCAGAAAATGGTTACCAAATGTTTATTAAAAATGCCTTAACTGTTTACTTTACAATACCTCTAGTTTTGATTTATCAGTTGTTTTGTATTATAGAACTTAATAATTATATTTATGAGTTTCTTTAAACATATGCTTTTAAATGATGATTCATGCTTTAATATGGAAATGAATCATAAAACCACTTTTCCTTTCCAGTAATATTTATTTTCATAGATATTGTAATAAAGGAGTTGTCCAACACTTGTACCTTTTTTATGAGAACAATTGTGTTCGTTCATTTCAGTTGTACCATAAAAGGTACAGAATCATACATACAGATACAGTATCATAAGAGGTCTTTTCTGTACTATATAAGGTACAACTTTTACAAAGGTACAAAACTGGTGCTTAAGGAACATTATTTGTACCACCGTGTACCTTTTTTCTGAGAGTGTATTATGAAATTAATTCCTACACTATATTTTTAGTACAAAATGTTCTGTTTCACTTCAACACACAGTAAGTGACATTAAGTAAGTAAAGTGAGTTGGTAAATGTTGACATTTGCTGACTTGCGTATGAGCCGATATAATGGAGAAACACATGAAAGTTGAAACTTGAACTTGAAACTTGAGTGGGTTTGGCTTGTTTATTACAAGAGCAATGGTTATTATAAAACAATGTAATGTAAATATAATAATAATACTCAGTTGCAAAAAAATAAGACATATATTTAATGCATTTGCTACTGATTTTATGTTTATTTACAGTACTTATTTATTTTATTCTAGATCTAATTAGATTTTTTTTAGATCTAATTCAAAATTTTGTTGTTTTCATAAAAAACAGGGGGAAAAATTGCAAATGTTTGTAATCTTTTAACAAAATACAGTAATCCTATAATACCTATAATATAAAATGAATTCCCACCCTATATATTTTAGCACAAAATATTCTGTTACACTCCAACATACAGTTGAAGTCAGAATTATTAGCCCACCTTTGAATTTTGGTTTCTTTTCTAAATATTTCCCAAATGATGTTTAACAGATCAAGGACATTTTCACAGTATGTCTGATAATATTTTGTCCTCTGGAGAAAGTCTTATTTGTTTTATTTCGACTAGAATAAAAGCAGTTTTTAATTTTTTAAACACCATTTTAAGGTCAAAATTATTAGCCCTTTTAAGCTATTTTTTTGATAGTCTACAGAACAAACCATCGTTATACAATAACTTGCCTAATTACCCTAACCTGTCTAGTTAACCTGATTAACCTAGTTAAGCCTTTAAATGTCACTTTAAGCTGTATAGAAGTGTCTTGAAAAATATTTAGTAAAATATTATTTACTGTCATCATGGCAAAGATAAAATAAATCAGTTATTAGAGATGAGTTATTAAAACTATTATGTTTAGAAATGTGTTGAAAAAAATCAGCTCTCTGTTAAACAGACATTTGAGACAAATAAACAGGGGGGCTAATAGTTTATGGGGGCTAATAATGCTGACTTCAATTGTAGATGACATTAAGGAAGTAAAGTGAGTTGGTAAATGTTGACGTTAGCTGTGTTGTGTATGAGCCGATATAATGGAGAAACACACAAAAGCAGACGCTCATGCTAACACGTTCTCGGTTTCTCAGAATCTCAGAAGCAGAAATGCGTGTTGTGAAATGAGGGAGAAAAAGGGGAAACTGACTTTCTGTAAATTCCGCTTTGTTAAAGGTTACGTAGAGAAGGCGTATGTCTGTCTGTGAGCTGGACTTCATGATGTTCGCCCACACACACTTTATCTGGATCTATGCACACTTGTACGCACGTTTAAATTGTTCCTTGAAACCGAGTGGGTTTGGCTTGTGTATAAGAAGGGGAAATTCAAGAAGAAAGAAAAAGTCGGTTAGTGTGCTGTGTGTGTGTTTGAAAGACTGTGTACTGTGTGCGAGTGTCATGGTCGTGTGTGTATCTTTGTGTGTAGGGCTTCTCCAGATGTTTCTTGTTGCCTGTTTAGCAGTGACAAGCTTTAGCTATCGAGCCGTTGGATGACTGTGTGTGTGTGTGTGTGTGTGTGTGTGTGTGTGTGTGTGTGTGTGTGTGTGTGTGTGTGTGTGTGTGTGTGTGTGTGTGTGTGTGAGTGTGTTTCGTACCCTGTGCTGGAAAGAACAGTTCTCCTTGTATGTTTGGAGAGAATGGAGTTCCTGGTTCTGACAGGAGATGGTGTCCTGTTTCAGATGACTGCCTCATTATTTGGGATATTGTCCGCATTTTAGGTTCTGGAGAATCACCCAAAAACACTGGGTTCTCATGCGCCTGTGCTTCACTAGAGAGAAAAAGAAAGGAGTATAAATGCATTTGTATATTAAGAGTCTCATGAAACCTGTCAAATACATGCCATGAATATATTTCACCCCATAATCATACAAAAATAACTAATATTGAATCATGTTTTGCTTCAAAATGTTTAGCCTGTTTAATGACTATTTTTTGGACATTTTCCATACAATTTAGAAATAATAATCATCATGTAAACATATTAATAATATATATTAACATTAATATACTGTATAAACATATGAATTATATACAGTTGAAGTCAGAATTATTAGCCCCCTTTTTAATTTTTTTTTCTTTTTTAAATATTTCCTAAATTATGTTTAACAGAGCAAGGACATTTTCACAGTATGTCTGATAATATTTTTTCTTCTGGAGAAAGTCTTATTTGTTTTATTTTGGCTAGATTAAAAGCAGTTTTTAAATTTTTTGAAAAACATTTTAAGGTCAAAATTATTAGCCCCTTTAAGCTATATTGTTTTCCGATAGTCTACAGAACAAACCATCGTTATACAATAACTTGCCTAATTACCCTAACCTGCCTCGTTAACCTAATTAACCTAGTTAAGCCTTTAAATGTCACTTTAAGCTGTATAGAAGTGTCTTGAAAAATATCTAGTAAAATATTATTTACTGTCATCATGGCAAAGATAAAATAAATCAGTTATTAGAAATGAGTTATTAAAACTATTATGTTTAGAAATGTGTTGAGAATCTTCTCTCCGTTAAAATAAATAAATAAATAAATAAACAGGGGGCTAATAATTCAGGGGGGCTAATAATTCTGACTTCAACAGTATGTATATATATATATATATATATATATATATATATATATATATATATATATATATATATATATATATATATATATATATATATATATATACATACCTGACATAAGTCTTGTCGCCTATCTAAGTTTTAGGAACAACAAATAATAACTTGACTTCTAGTTGATCATTTGGTATCAGAAGTGGCTTATATGAAAGGCAAAGGCCTCTAGATTACGCTTATTTTACCAAAATAAAATATCATCATGCCTTCATTTATGATGATTTTATTAGGACAGTAAGGTCTGACTTTGCTTAGACAAAAGTCTTGTCACTTAACAGAAATAATGTACATTATAGAATATAAAGTCATGGTGCAGTGGAAAAAGAATAAATATTGTGTGTGACTCCCATGAGCTTGGAGGACTGCATCCATACATCTCTGCAATGACTCAAATAACTTATTAATAAAGTCATCTGGAATGGCAAAGAAAGCGTTCCTGCAGTTCATCAAGATTCTTTGGATTTATCTTCAATGCTTCCTCCATCTTACGCCTGACATGCTCAATAATGTTTATGTCTGGTGACTGGGCTGGCCAATCCTGGAACATCTTGACCTTCTTTGCTTGCAGGAACTTTGATGTGGAGGCTGAAGTATGAGAAGGAGCGCTATCCTGCTGAAGAAATTGCCCTCTCCTGTGGTTTGTAATGTAATGCAGCACAAATGTCTTGATACCTCACGCTGTTGATGTTGCCATCCACTCTGCAGATCTCTCGCACGCCCTCATACTGAATGTAACCCCAAACCAGGATTTTTCCTTCACCAAACTTGATTGATTTCTGTGAGAATCTTGGGTCCATGCGAGTTCCAATACGTCTGCAGTATTTGTGATGATTGGGATGCAGTTCAACAGATGAAAAGTCTACCTTCTGCCACTTTTCCAAATGATCAACTAGAAGTCAAGTTATTATTTGTTGCTCTTACAACTGGGATCGACGATATATATATATATAATTTGTAAGTTATATTTAGGATATTTGCTGTACTGCCTTTGTTTATTTACAGTAATTATTTATTTTATTCAGGATTTATAATTATTTATATCTAAAACAAAAATGAAATTTTTTTGGGGGATGCATTTCAGTAATGAAAATTTAGACGTAAAATAAACTTTATTATTTAAAAAATGTTGCTACTAAAACAATTATATTTGCTTTGTTCCTATCCTTTTACTCCTTATTTACCCCTTTATTTTGGCATCAATTCCAATTGTGTTAAATTTAGCTGAATGTACATTGAGTCTAGAGTAATGTGTTTTGGTCTCTTTGGAAACTCACCTGTCCATTCGCACCAGTTCTTGTGCACCTGGGAAAAACAGGAAGAGGAAATGGTTTATAGTGAGAAAGGAAATGCAGTCTCTTTAAAAGAAGTGCAGTGCAGCTACTGTACGCCCATTCTGCAGGCTGTGTAGCACACTCTCAAACACAATATAGGTCAGCATAAATGTGTGAGCAGTGCATGACTAACTGTGAGTGTGTGTGTACTCACGTCGGTGTCGATCTACTGTTTGTCTCTGTCTGTAAACCAGCATCAGAATGAGCGGGAGGCACAGAACAAAAGCAACACAGGCTGCAATAGCCAGACCTTCTGCCACAGAGTCTGAAAGACAATCACAAAGACGTTACTGGTGGAAAAGAGACAAGAAATTGTGACTCAGCCTAAAATGACACTTAGGGGACGTTTGCATGACATTGTTTTAACTAAAAATTTATGGATTTAAAGGGGTGGTCCACTACGATATCATATTTTAAACTTTAGTTGATGTGTAATGTAGCTGTGTGAACATAAACAACATCTCTGAATGTAATACGCTCAAAGTTCAATGCAAAGGGATACATTGCCTTTTACAGAGTTAGCTTAGCAAAGCCTACAGTTAATGAATTTGGGGACTACAAAAAATACATCCGAGCAAGTGAGATCACAAGCCTTTCAGGTTACACGCATTCTCCACGTGCATACACCCTGTGCAGCAATGGGCCGTGGCCAGAGGCTCTGTAATGTTATAGCAAAGAAAGCTAAAATGCCATCCAAACGCTGCTATTTCCACAGAGCTTCTTCTGTTTCTGTATTTGGGCTTCCAAAGGACACGACACAAAGAGAGAAGTGCTTACAGTTTAATTTTAATTATGTTCCAGAGAATTATAAAAAGATATAGCTCTAGCATTTGACAAAGGACAGCATCCAGAATCTCTCTCAGTTCAGTGCTGGATTAGGCTAAAACTCCTTCAACCGACGAAGCTGTGGATTGTAAGCCACAACCTGTTAGTGGTTTTATTTGTTAAAATTGATCAATTACACGCACAGTTTCTAGCGTTAATAGTATGTTGTAGCGAGGATGTAAACAAGGGGAAATGCTGTTTGGCACGGCTAACAATTTAGCTACAAATTCATATTTATCAGTCAAACCGCTGTAAACACCCACAATCTTCAGCAGTGCTGCAGTATCTCTCTATGCGGCCGCTTTCCCTGTGTTCTACATCTCAAATAAAAAACTCGCAAAAGATATGGGAAGGTTTCATATTACTTACACATGCTTACTTACACTGGTGGTGGTGTGGAGAGACCCCTCTCATGATTGTGAAGCGCTTTGGGTGTATGGCCATACACGATAAATGCGCTATATAAATACACATTACATTACATTACATTACATTATAACCCGAATATATATGAAAGGCACTTGTCAGATTTTATTTTAGAGAGCAGGCGTGAAGTTTAGCTGTGTGCTCTCATTTTCTGTCTGATTCAGCTATTGTTTACACAGGGCAAAAGCTCATGCTTGTAGGGGCATGACGTGAAGCAGATCCGGGATCACAGCACATTATGTTAGCTGATAAATCAGAGCCTCTTGAGGACGGGCCTTTCAGGGGAACTAGGAAATATGCCAATCATTTTCATATTAGCTAAGTAGCTGTATATAATCAAAGTAAGATATATGAAAAAATAACGTGATTTTCTACAAGTGAAGCATGAGCACACATTGCTTTCCATCTTATAAACACAACCAAGCCTTAAAAATACACTCTGGACCACCCCTTTAAATACCTTTTAACCAGTCATTTACGTTCACATATCTTTTGCGAGTTTTTTATTTGAGATGTAGAACACAGGGAAAGCGTCCGCATAGAGAGACACTGCACGCGCTGCTGACTGATAAATATGAATTTGTAGCTAAATTGTTAGCTGTGCCAAAAAGCATTTCCCCTTGCTTACATCCTTGGTTATGTCCTCACTACAACATACCGTTAACGCTAGAAACTGTGCATGTAATTGATCAATTTTAACAAATAAAACCACTTACAGGTTGTGGCGCACAATCCACAGCTTCGGGGTTTGGAGGAGTTTTTAACCGAATCCAGCACTGAACTAAGAGAGATTATGGAAGTTCTCCTTTGTCAAATACTAGCTATATATATATATATATATATATATATATATATATATATATATATATATATATATATATTTATATTTATATATATATATTTATATTTATATATATTTATAATTCTCTGGAGCATAATTAAAATTAAACTGTAAGCACTTCTCTCTTTGTGTCATGTCCTTTGGAAGCCCAAATACAGAAACAGAAGAAGCTCTGTGGAAATAGCAGCGTTTGGGTGGCATTTTAGCTTTCATTGCTTTAACATTACAGCAACTCTGGCCACGCCTCTTCGCTGCACAGGGTGTATGCGCGTGGTGAATGCACGTAACCTGCAATGCTTGTGATCTCACTAGCCCAGATGTTTTTGTTTTTTTTGTAGTCCCCAAATTTGTTCGCTGTACGCTTTGACTGGCTTTTAGGGGTCTAAAAAGACAATATTTTGTGAAAACAGTGGATACATGTTCAGTTTGTAGGCATGATGGTACTTGAAAAGCATAATAACTATTGTGGACTACAGGACTAGCAGTTTGGGATGCTTTTTGCGGATCAGCAGAAAAACGCTTTATCTTCTAGCACATTATTATTGTGTAAACATTCTTGTAAAGTCAGGCTTAAAACAATACATCAATTATGTTGCATTAGATGGCAAATTATACACACACACACACACACACATACATCAGATATGCAGTTGAAGTCTGAATTCTTAGCCCCCCTGTTTATTTTTTCCCCAATTTTGTAAGATTTTTTCAACACATTTCTAATCATAATAGTTTTAATAACTCATCTCTAATAACTGATTTCTTTTATCTTTGCCATGATGACAGAACATCATATTTTACTAGATATTTTTCAAGACACTAGTATTCAGCTTAAAGTGACATTTAAAGGCTTAATTAGGCAAGTTATTGTATAACGATGGTTTGTTCTGTAGACTATCGAAAACAAATATAGCTTAAAGAGGCTAATAATATTGACCTTAAAATGGCTTTAAAAAATTAAAAGCTGCTTTTATTCTAGCTAAACAAATAAGACTTTCTCCAGAAGAAAAAATATTATCAGACATACTGTGAAAATTTCCTTGCTCTGTTAAACATAATTTGGAAAATCAAAAGGGGTTTAATAATTCTGACTTCAACTGTATATGTTTATAAAAGCATTTTATTTCATTTCATTTTGTGTGCATTTTAGAATATTCAGAGTAAATTCACTAATCAGTCGACCCCATTTGTGTGCAGTATTTCAGTGAATAAGTCAAATGCAGTTCTTGTAGGTACAAAATGCACTTCGTTAACATTCAAAACAATCATTCTTGTTAAAAGCATAGTTTTCTGAAAACTGTTCACACATTTACTCACACTCTAGTTGTTCCAAACCAGTATCATTTTCTTTTTATACAGAACATAGAAGATATTTTGAAGAATGTTGGCACCAGTGGCTATTGACTTCCATAATAGGAAAAGCTGTTGTGGAAATCAATAGTTACCAGTTTCCAACATTCTTTGAAAGATGTTTTGAGCTTAACAGAAGATAGAAATCCAAAGATGTTTTGGTGAGTAAATGAGACCGAATTGTAGTGACCATTGAGCGACCTTTCCCTTTAACCCAAACATATCTATAACTAGGAGGAACTCATTATACACGTGTCTTAATATCAAACCTATTTGTGAACTTCAGGGGAACTTTCGGTGAGCAAAAAATAAAGTCTAGTTCTGAAAATAGCTTTAGAATGATTTGTTTGTAGAGCTTGGTTTTGTAGAGTGTGTGTGGGTGTGTGGGTGTGTGGGTGTGTGTGTGTGGGATGTGCGTACAAATACTCTAGCACCTTTTAATCATCTGTGTGGTGTTAAACTTACCATCTGAAGCAGTGTGAGAATATTCCAAACATTTCAGACTTCCATTACGAGCATCTGCGGGTGCTGTGGAAACAAGTTACATTAAGATCATGCATGTATGGATACATGAATGTCAGATCTGAATTCTCGGACTGGCTTACTTGGCACCACAGCGAGGTACATGAAGTCATGGGCGTCCTGCTCCTTGTGCTTGCCATGCAAGTCCAGAATCCAGCAGCAGTATTTGCCCTGGTCCGTATGCTTGATGTTCTTCAATGAGACTGAAAAGACCTTGTCTCCCCTGAAGTATTCCACTCCCAGAGAGTGGTTGGTGTGATTGGCCTTGCGCGGATGTGCTCCCTTCTGGCAGTGGTCCTTTGAGCGAGGCGTGTAAAGCCAGGTAGTCCAGAACGTGTCCTGTGGGTAAGCCTTGGACCCGGACGGAACACACTTCAGAATGACATCAGCACCTTCGGGACACTCGTAGGTCCGATGGGGCACAGTGACTCTGAGAGTGTGATGATCACCACTCGCTAGAGGAAAAAAAAGAGGATTTTAGATGTAAGTAAAACATTTCAAAGACGATTTGGGTGAATTTTTATTATTTTGGAATACTTACCCAACCCCCCCCCACCCCCCCCCCCCCCACCCCAAAAAAAAAAAAAAAATTGAAATTGTTAATTGTATAGATTAAAATTTTGACCAATATTTTGATTGTACCCTCAATTTGTATTTCAATGCCGATTCATCCATCTACCCTACCTTCCACTGCTTGCTCAAACTACTTTTTTTAAATGAGCTGAAGCAACACAATTCTTGACTTATTTGGGGGACAACTTGTTTAATGCACTTAAATTTGTAAAAACAATTAAGTTATTTGATTTGTGTTGGGACAACATGATGGAATTATATTGAACCCAGCATTTTTTCTATTCATCTATCCATTATTCCATCCATCCATCCATCCATCAATTTATATATTTAATTGCTTATCATTCCGTCATCCATCCATCCATCCATCCATCCTATTCCTCTATCCAATTGCTTATCATTCAATCACCCATCCATCTATCCATCCATCCTATTCCTTTATCCAATAGCTTTTCATTTTATCATCCATCCATCCATCCATCCATCCATCCATCCATCCATCCAACCATCCATCCTATTCCTCTATCCAATTACTTATCATTCCATCACCCATCCATCTATCCATCCATCCTATTGCTTTATCCAATTGCTTATCATTCCATCCATCCATCCGTGCATCCATCCATCCATCCATCGTTTTAGATTTAAATCCATCCATCCATCCATCCATCCATCCATTTCCTTTATCCAAATGCTTATCATTTCATCATCCATCCGTCCATCCATCATATTCCTCTATCCAATTGCTTATCATTCCATCACCCATCCATCTATCCATCCATCCTATTCCTTTATCCAATTGCTTTTCCTTTTATCATCCATCCATCCATCCATCCATCCATCCTATTCCTCTACCCAATTGCTTATCATTCCATCACCCATCCATCTATCCATCCATCCTATTGCTTTATCCAATTGCTTATCATTCCATCCATCCATCCGTGCATCCATCCATCCATCCATCCATCCATCCATCTATCCATCCATCCTATTCCTCTATCCAAATGCTTTTCATTCTATCAACCATCCATCCATGCATCTATCCATCCATCCTATTCCTTTATCCAATTGCTTATCATTCCATCCATTCATCCATCCATCCTACTCCTCTATCCAATTGCTTATCATTCTACCATCCATGCATCCTATTTCTCTATCCAATTGCTTATCCGTCCATCAATTCATCCATCTATCAATCCATCCATCCAGCCATCCACCCATCCACTTATCGACATACAGCCATCGACATACAGCCATGTCCATATTTGACTAAATGAACTTCTTGAACCCTCGAGCTACTCATTTCCTTATAGAGTATGTTCTTGTGTCAATGTGTGAAGTTCAGTCAGCTAACCACATGTGCACCTCTGCACAGCTATCAGAGTTTGTTTACTACAAGTGCTGTGTTTGTGACAAGGCTTTAGCTGGCTTGAATCTTTATCTTAACAATGTCACATTTATCTTAAAGAAGTCTGTCTAAATTGAAGTTACAGTTTATAAATGCATAAATAAAATCGAATGTGTTAGATATTTAATTTTAAGAACATTTTTTGTAATAAAACATCATTTTCAGACATGTTAATATACATTTTTAAGCCACACTATACCTGTGTTTTGGTATTTGGTGGAATAACCCTGATTTTTATTCACAACAGATGAAAACACTTGTCCAATACATATATTTTGACCAAATGTAGTGTTCTGGGAGGGGGAAAAATCCTCTGCTGCTATTGTTTCTTATTTATGAATGTGTGTGTGTGTGTGTGTGTGTGTGTGTGTGTGTGTGTGTGTGTGTGTGTGTGTGTGTGTGTGTGTGTGTGTGTGTGTGTGTGTGTGTGTGTGTGTGTGCACATTCATTCGAGTCTTATTATGAGTTTGTGTGTGTATTTGGAGAAGGGTGGCACACCGAGTGCATTGTTTCCTATCCTGTAATAGACAAAACAGACCTACACCCCTAATCACACACACACACTATGAACCAGAGCTGCATGCTGTGCTGCAAAACAAATGAAATGGGAAAAACCCAGATTTCTCATGAATGGATACATATTTCCTATATTTATGAATGACAGACCCAAATATTGACTGCTTGAATGCACGGCTGCTTGTCAGGCTATGCCACCCACTGTTTATCACTTTAAAAGAGTATGTGCGTAGCTTGCCTTAATGTGTGACATTTTTTAAGATGAGTGACTTAAATGTGTATGTACTGTGCATGCATTAAATGTGTGTGCGTGTGTCTCAGGAAGAGCAATAGGAAACGGCGTCTGTGTGATAAAGTGCAGCTTAGGGCGGTGTGTCCATTCCTGTCCCTCATAGACAATACAGTTCAAACCCCTCCTGCTCTATTATTCTCTATAAACCTCATCCGTCCTCATGGTCCCAATCAGTGCTTATAATTATCCGGTCCAGGGCTCCATTTCCCACCCCGTGAAATCCTGTGCTGGGATTTTTGCTGCCTGCCGACAAATCTGCATGTCTTTGTTGTGACTGGATGAAATTCTGCACTGAACGTGGCATCTCTGGAGAACTGAGCTGTGATAGGATCAGAGGAATGTAAGGGAGAGTTTGGAGGCAGAGCCAATCCAAACTGTTACTTTAAAAGCTTAGAAAGCCTTTGATTATATATATATATATATATATATATATATATATATATATATATATATATATATATATATATATATATATATATATATATATATATATAAATAAAATAATAAAAAAAACATAAGCTTAGTGCAAATTGATTGCTAAATGATTTGAAAGTGTCACTGTAACATAAATTGGATGAAGTCCAAAGTGTTCTCAGACTCAAAACTGAGCGAAATAATAATGAAATGTTCTTTGCCTGAGGGTTTCTGTTTGAACGTGTTTATCTGTGTGTTTCTGGGACCTCAAAACTGAATTTACATGCACAACAGGTATATTTACACACAATGATTTCAACTAAAAATTAAAACTTTTGTTTTTACTAACTGTTTTGGTGGGCTGAAAATGGTTACTTTTAAAAACTGTCTGCAAAAACTCATAATTGTGTAAGTGCTGACATCATGCACATCACAACCAAAACAACAATCTGTGGATTATAGTGCTGTGTTTGTGTGTATATATGGGTTTCATTACAAAAAGTGGCATGCATAATACACCATCTATAGTGGTTTTTGCAGATCATTGTGATAAAGATTGGTTTGACAATATTATTGTTTTCTGTACACTCTCAGAAATAAAGGTACGTGGGCTGTCACTGGGGTGGTACCTTTTCAAAAGGTACAAATTTGTACCTAAAAGGTCCATATTAATACCTCAAGGGTACATAACAGTACCTAAAAAGTACAAAAGTAAATTAAACTTAAAACTTAAACTTAACTTAACTTAAATTTTGTAGGTATTAATATATAATTTTGAGGTACCAATATGGACCCTTCAAGTACAAATGTGTACCTTCTGAAAAGGTACCACCCCAGTGACAGCTCGCACACCTTTATTTCTGAGAGTGTAGAAACTCTTTTTGAGATAATTTGCCATGTGGCTTGTTCATATTACAAAGAAATGACACCAAAGGTAAACAAAAGGGCTGTGATGAATCTTAAAACAATATTTTGAACGACATTAGAGGACTTTGAGAGACTAATATTAATTAACAGTCATTCAGAACACTCAGAAATAAAGGTACAACTGGGAATGGTGTCTTTTTAAAAGGTAGTTTTGTACTTTTATGCACTAATGTATATACTTTAGAGGCTAATATATACCTTTAGGGTACAGTACCAGTATAAGTGTACTTTTTAAAAAGATATTTCCCCAGCATTTTTTTGTACCTTCTCTAATCTGTTGTGCTATATGACAATGAAACATTATGCATTCATTTATTTTCCTTCAGCCGAAACAGCGGAATGAACCACCAACTTATCCTTATGTTTTACACAGGGAATGCCCTTCCAGCTGCAACCTGAGTACTGGGAAACATCTTTACAGACTCATTCACGCACACACACTACGGCCAATTTAGTTTATTCAATTCACCTATAGAGCATGTCTTTAGACTGTGGGGGAAACTGAAGTACCCAGAGGAAAGCCATGCGGACACAGGGAGAACATGCAAACTCCACACAGAAATGCCAACTGACCCAGTCAGGACTCAAACCAGTGACCTTCTTGCTGTGAGGTGATAGTGCTTACCACTGAGCCAACGTGTCGCCCTATTGTAACATTATTTCACTCATTATTTGACATTTATTTACACAAAATGTATTTGACATAAAGCAGATGCTTTACACTCTGTGAAAATGCTGTGTTGTCATAACCCAACATTGGGTCAAATATGGACAAATCCAGCTGTTGTGTTGTGTTAAAAAGAGTCATTTAAAATTCATTTGTCCATATTTGACTTAACTTTGGGTTGACAACCCAGCATTTTTAAAGCATACTTGCATTTAATATGCTATTTAGTGGTTTTCTCAGAACAACATCCTTATCAAATAAGGCAATAATACATAAATAACATGCATTTTACATTTGCACAAGGTAGAACCCCTTTACAGACCCTTCTACACTTGTTATTCTCTCATTTCTCACTATGGTTGTTTGTGTAAGAGGCTCATTAAGAAGTGCTAATGAAAGCCATAGGGGGCCGAGAACCCCCTCCCATACAAAGATTGCATGACTGTGAGGGACTGTCCCATTTCAACTGAAACCTCTTACTAATCAGTATCTGCCCACAAAAACAGAAGTTCCCTCAACCATATGCAATAAACAAATAGCAATAGACTATTATACAGAAGAAAGTCTAATTCTGTTTTGTGGTATTGTGCATATATTATGCAGATAACGAAAAAAGTGCACAGACAATGTCCTCACTAATGCTGTTGCCTCATCCTTCCTCACTGTTATTTTTCTCTTAGTTTTCACTTAATCAGCTTCTAGTTCTGACTGAGGGGATGTTGTGTAGCCTCTCATGGGGACTTGCAAACCCAGGGGGTCAGGAATGTAAATCCCACTGCAATATCCACAGACTTCCAGTCTTCCTCCATCTCGTCTTTCTGTCTCTCTCTGTTAGATACCAGGCCTGAGAGATCAGTATGTTCAGATGAAACCTTTTTTTTTTCTTATAAAAATCACACCTCCACACTTTGAAGGGAAGTAGGACTGGCATCAGATCGATACCCCCTGCTATGGAGAACTGATCCGACGGATATGCTACTTTAATAGTTTTCTCCAGTAAACAAGCCTCAAACACACTGACACTTCCTGAAGACCCACATCTACAACATCTGATATCGACTGCCTTTAAACCAACTCTGCTAAAATTGGAAACAATCAATACTAGCTAAATGATGAACCAGCCAATAAAACAACTTACAGGTGTTACAAATATATGATGTAAAAAATGCAGGGTTGCACACAATTCATTCATGTTGTCCCAACACAAATCGATTAAGTTAACAACTTTAAGTGGATTGAAAATAAAACAATTAAGTTGTGCCAAAAACATCTCAAGAATTGTGTTGAATCAGCTCATGTTAAATAAGTAGTTTGAACAAGCAGCAAATGTATTTTTTCGTGTAGATATTCTGTCTTAAAAGTGATTAGTTACTTAAAGCGAGTAAACCAGTTGCCTTAAAAGCAGCAAGTTGACGTTACAAAAATAATGTAAGTAAACCCATTGTAACTTAAAACCATTAAGCTCACTTAATGTTTATAATTATGCAAATTGTTCTCATTTTTTTTAAACAAAAGTAAACTAATCATTTTTTTCCAATACACCTTTATTATATTTGTTTTTTTCTGCACTTCTTTATCTAGCAAAATGACATACAGTAAAATAAATCTGCTCTTCCAGATTCTAGTGTGCCTTCTGAATGCAATACAGGCTATAATTGTAGATTTTATAAACTTAATGAAGCACCAAATATGTAATATTGTAATAATTACAGTAATTATTTGAAAACAGACGTGCTAAAATAGTCTGACACTGTAAAAGGGGATTGGATGACTTTAAAAAAGTGAGTTCAATTAGAAAAATATAAAAATGAAGTCAACTTAACAGTTCCATGTTACAATGGGTTTATTTACGCTATCTTTGTGAAGTCAACTTGTTGCTTTTAAGGCAATTGGTTTACTTGCATTAAGTAACTAATCACTTTTTTACAGTGTAACATGTTTTCAATGGTTATAAAAAGTCATGATTTCTGACAGAAGTCACAGAGTTTAAAATGTGTCTTATTATTAGGTGGGCTATGTAATGTTTTTTCAACTTATTTGAACTCTTCATCCTCTTCTAAATTCGGGTCAAGATATCAACATCGTCGTGCAAATACTTAAAGATTAGTTTTGAGTAAATAAAGTAGGAAATCTTCTAATGACCAAGTTTAGATAATGAATATTAATCAGGCACCGTCGACGTGCAGCGTTCAATCTACTGAATAATAAACAAGCAGAGTCTTCACCGATGAGGATTCGTTAGCTGTCGAACGCCCACATACTACAGCCTACAATGCAACCAATCAGCTAAGTTTTAAAAGTTAAATCGCACTTTATGTGGTTAATATTAATGAACCTAACAGAAACACGTCAAATTCACTTGTAGATTTGACGGACGAGGCAGAGTAAACGCAGAGACAGGACATAGCTAGCCTACGAAAACTCTTCGTGTCATCGTGACTGTCATAATGTATTTAAACTTGACTAAAACTCCACTGTTTCAAAACACAGCAGAAATTTAACGCAGCGACTGAAGTAAATGTCAGTGAATTAAGAGCTGTAATATGTATCTGATGACGGTCTTTTTGTAGAAGTTAACCGTTGGTTGTAAAACAAGTTGACACACGCCCATTCAGCCTTGAGGACTTGTTTTACGTGTAAATAAATTGTCACAATCGCGGGAATGCAAAGAACGCGGAGCTTATAAAAACGCAAACATCTAAAACGCGACGCAACAGCCAGATGCGTCACTAAGATACACGCAGACAGAGCAGCAATTAAAAAAACAAACGCGTCTAGACCAGAAATAAAGTCTAAAGCAGATTTACCTTGAATCGCAGTAAACACATGAAAGCAGAGCAACACAGCCCGAAATACATCCATCAGTCCTGATCTCCTGTCACGTCCACAAAACTCTTGAAATATCTTCAGTTCACGTCCGAAGTCCTCTAGAATTTAACAGACATAAATCTTATACAGTCTTCCTCTTTTTTCCCGTCAGTTGTGAACTGCTCTTACTGTAAGTTACTGCTCTGAATCATATCACAAGTGACCCACAAAACAAGCAGCTCTAGTTTAGTCTCTCTCTGTCTCTCCTCCTTTTAAATCACTCCTCCCACTATAGACTCATGTATAGCTTGGAAATAGCGAAATTTCACAAACAAGTTTATTGGCCTGGATCCTGGTATTTAAGCACAATTTTCCCCCAAACAAGTATATTTGGAATAATAGATGTATTCAATTTAAAAATGAATCTCTCTTCTTCCAAAATTAGTATGAAAAGGATATTGTATTAGACTACTTCTAAATTTAAATGGTAATTTATTATCTTACAGTGAATTTTTAAATAAAATTGGTTTTTCAGTTACTCCAAAGGAGTATGCTATTGTATTCGATGCTATATGTCAACAGCTTCTTCATTTTATAAGTAAGGAAATTAATCTTTAGAAGGAAAATCTGTTAAAGAAAATATTTATTTAGGAGAAATTGATATTATAAAACAAAGTTATACTAATAAATAAATTACAGTTATATATATAATAATTTAAAATGGATCAGTGTATTCAGAAATATTCATTCATTCATTTTCTTTTTGGCTTAGTCCCTTTATTAATCAGGGCTCGCCACAGCGGAATGAACCGCCAACTTATCCAGCATATGTTTTACTCAGCAAATGCCCTTCCAGCCGCAACCCAACAATGGAACACCCATACAACACTGAAACACCCATACACTCTTGCATTCACATACATGCAATGCGGCCAATTTAGTTATTATTTACCTATACCACATGTCTTTGGACACATGTTTTTGTCTTTGGACTGTGGGGGAAACCGGAGCACCCGGAGGAAACCCACGGCAACACGAGGAGAACATGCAAACTCCACACAGAAATGCCAACTGTTCCAGCCGGGACTCGAACCAGCAACCTTATTTCCGTGATTCGATTGTGCTACCCACTGCGCCACTGTGACGCCTATTCATAAATATAAATTGGAAAAAAGCTTGTCGTTCTTATGTAATATATTGTATAAATAACAAAGTAAAAGATGTTACATTTAAAATTTTACATTGTATATATCCAGCTAAAGAGCTTTTAGAGAGATTTAATTTGGATATTGATCCTGTGATTTTGTTGCATGAACAGGAATCTATTGTCCATGTTTTGTGATTATACACAAGGATTTTCTGGGTGGATGTGGAAAATTTTCATAGAAGGAAAGCAAATATTGTATTCAAGTTACAAAAATTTGATATTTGCATTTATTATGTCAATACATGCAACAAACTTACCTTTCAGTACAACTTTTTATTATTCGGGGAAAGTTTTATATACATAAAAACAAATGGACTGGATCAAAGGCAAATTTGGTTCATTTCCTTCAAGAGACTAAGAACTGCACAAGTTTGGAGAACATCGTTACTAAAAAAACAAAGAGGACTTGTAATATTCTTAATGAATATAAGACTTTTTAATTACTAAATATTTTTATGTCCACTCTGGCATATTCTTTATATATTACTGTATAATTCTGTATTTGTTTGGTAATAAAAAAATAATAATAAAAAAAATGTCATTTGCTTATACAATGGCATATGCAGAAGAGTTATTTATGAGTTAGTTTAGTGAGTCATCTTTGTTAGTAATGTTTTAGCATTTAACTTTGTTGAATATTTATTTCAAACTAGTCCTGATTAAATGTTTTTGGTAATGTGTAGCGAAATAATTATTGAATATTTTAATATTATTAATTTAATAATTAATTAAAGTGGTGCATTGTAGTAAATGGGGATGTCTCGATCAGGTTTTTTTCCCTCGAGTCCGAATCATTTGATTTTGAGTATACTGAGACCGAAACCTGATCCTATCTATAATACATAAAAAAAGAATAAAGAAGAGCGAAGAAACAGATCCAGGATGTTGCTTATTTTCTATTTAATTCACCTTATTTTAACATTCAACAACTTAGTTAACAAATAGAGCACTTCTGTGAGGTAGCTTGAACAATCAAGTAATAAATAACATTAAATCTTCCTCCCTTTAAATCACTCCCCCCTCTATAGACTACAACTTCACTTATAGCTTTTCCCTTTAATTGATTTAGATGCCTAAAATCAAACATGCATTTTTCACTTTTTGACTTTAGTGCAACAGTAAATATAAAAAGAATCTAATATAAAAACAAAGAGCACCTCCACTTAAAATACCTGACAGGCAATCCCAAGTTTACATATCTCACAGTTTGCTATGGCAATGGTGTCTTTATCAACTTTATAATACCTCCAGACCGCAGACAAACTCGCGCTTTCCGCTTCAAGCTGCTTCCATATTTTACTTTGCCGGTATTTAACCAATAGCGTCTCTGCAACAAAGTGATGTCATTCCGCACGCGCTGCTGTTTCTGTGTGAAGTCAAGAAAGAGGTCTAACTCTGTGCCACCGCATAATTATTTATGTGTTATAAAATAATGAGAATATATATATATATATATATATATATATATATATACACATACATATTCGAGTCCTGATTGGTAGATAACGTTCGATTCCGATCGAGTCTGAAACCTCATGATCGGACCTGATTTCTGATCACGTGATTGGATCTGGACATCCCTAGTAGTAAATACTCATCTTTATGTATCTATGAAAAAGTATTATTTCTGCAGAGCAATTTCTGATGCATATTTAAAAGTATAGCTCTTCATGATGATAAATGTAGCATTTTTTTACACTATTCTCTTAAAAATGGTTTACTTGTGGTATATAGAGAAACACTTTGTTTAAAATACCATACTGTTTTTTATTCATTGATTACTTTTATTCATTCATTTAAATTCTTTCTCACGTGCTTTTAAAATGCAGACAAAGATCAGTTTCATTCACACTTCAGACGACTAGAGTTTTGCACCGCGTCCCTTTTCAGATTCACAGTTTTATCATTCTGGTCATAGTTCATCAGGTTCAGGATTTGCGAACTGAACTCTAGAGAGATTTTGGTGGGGAGTTGTGGTAGCAGTTTTCATCTGATACCCACTGATAGCATCAGGGAAAGGCGCCTCCTGCCTTCACACATGCAAGCTATCAGGTTATGCAAATTACAACTTGTTGTTCCAGTCTACTATGATACCACAATGTAAATGTCCACATTTCAGAAGAAACATGCAAATACTGTCATTCAAAGACAAACATAAACATTTTCCTGCTCTTTAGAAATACTGCACTGTCACAGTTGCAGATCATGCAGCATACACAATTGTTTGAAATTAGTAGTAATTTAGGAGGAGACACATACAGTGCTGTCCAATAATATTGTCTTAATCATTTACATTTTGCTTAAAACATTACATCAAATATTAACAATAACTGAGGATGCGTGAGTTTTGTTTTGTTTTGACGAGAGTCTGTGCTTTATTCTTTTTATTCAATTTGCGGTGATGTACAGTTGAAGTCAGAATTATTAATGATGTTTAACAGATCAAGGAAATTTTCACAGTATGTCTGATAATATTTTTTCTTCTGGAGAAAGTCTTATTTGTTTTATTTTGACTAGAATAAAAGCAGTTTTTAATTAAAAAAAAAACATTTTAAGGTCAAAATTATTAGCCCCTTTAAGCTATATATATATATATATATATATATATATATATATATATATATATATATATATATATATATATATATATATATATATATATATACACACACACGTGTTTTGATTGTCTACAGAACAAACTATTATGGTTAGGAATGTGTTGAAAAAAAATCTTCTTTCCGTAAAACAGAAATTGGGGGGAAATATAAACAGGAGGCTAATAATTCTGACTTCAACTGTATGTAGGTGACGCCAGATTATATTTTTGGGCAATTTCTGACCTCAAGACTCCAGCTTTGATTCTTGGAGATTTATTTGCTACTCAAACCTCCTCCTAAAAGTGTGAAAACCTAACTATTTTACTAAACAGTTTTGTCAGAAAAATGGCTAATTCATACAAATCAAATTCATTTCACAGTTTTTTTAAGGTGTGCCCCGAAATTCTGCCCCTATTTTTTTCAAGTCTAACATATCCAACAAGTCACGGATAAAACAAATATTATTCATAATTTCATATAAAATTATTAATAAGTGTCCAACAGTGAAGATAAATTGTTCTCAAGGTATTTGTATATTATTAAGAGTTGTTTTTCTTATTTTGTTATGTCCAAAAATAGGATGTACAGTTCAGTAAAAATGTAAAAAAAAAAAAAAAAAAAAGAAAGCAGTGAAAGAATTGAATAAGTTAGTGACCCCTTATATCAGACCTCAAGACAAAAAAAAAGCTTTTTTTACTGCTTATTTGTCAACTAAATACACTACCTGACAAAAGTCTTGTTGCCTATCGAAGTTTTAGGAACAGCAAATAATAACTTGACTTCTAGTTGATTATTTAGTATCAGAAGTGGCTTATATGAAAGGCAAAGGCTTCTAGATTACGCTTATATTACCAAAATAAAATATGATCATGCCTTGATTTTTAATTATTTAATTAGGACAGTAAGGTCTGACTTTGCTTAGACAAAAGTCTTGCCACTGAACAGAAATAATGTACAGTATAAAATATAAAGTCATGGTGCAGTGGAAACAGAATGAATATTGTGTATGACTCCCATGAGCTTGGAGGACTGCATACATACATCTCTGCAATGACTCAAATAACTTATTAATAAAGTCATCTGGAATGGCAAAGAAAGCGTTCTTGCAGGACTCCCAGAGTTCATCAAGACTCTTTGGATTCATCTTCAATGCCTCCTCCTTCATCTTACCCCAGACATGCTCAATAATGTCCATGTCTGGTGACTGGGAAGGCCACTCCTGGAGCACCTTGACCTTTTATGCTTTCAGTAACTTTGATGTGAAGGCTGAAGTATGTTGATGTTGCCATCCACTCTGCAGACCTCTCACATACCCCCATAATGAATGTAACCCCAAACCATGAATTTTCACTAAACTTGACTGATTTCTGTGAGAATCTTGGGTCCATGCAGGTTTCAATAGGTCTTCTGCAGTATTTGTGATGATTAGGATGCAGTTCAACAGATGATTCATGGGAAAAATCTAACTTCTGCCACTTTTCCAAATGTTCAACTAGAAGTCAAGTTATTATGTGTTGCTCTTACAACTGGGATCAAAGACAAGACTTTTGTTAGGTAGTGTACATGTGCTATGACAAGTTGCACAATGTTTGCCCAAAATATGGAGTGTTTATAAGAAAGTGTCTGGTGTATATGAAGAGGAAAGTGTGTATTTCCTACAAGTGGTTTGTCAAGCTCACTCACCAGCATTCCTAAGGGTGGAAAGTTAATGGAGGACACTTTATATATTTGTCCTGTTAGATTTTTCTACTTATTAAAAGTATTTTTTAATGTCTTGCTGCTTGTGGTCTTTCTTTCACAGACATCCACCACCGTTTGGGTGCGTATAATTGATGAAAACGATAACGCACCGGAGTTTCCGGAGGAAGAGTACGTGACTGAGCTCAGAGAGGGGCCAAACACTGTAGGAGCCATCATCGCCACGGTGACTGCCATCGACCCGGACGAAGGACTCAATGGAACCATCCGTTATGCCATCTCTAAGGGCAACCTGGCACAGACCTTTCAGATCAATAGTGTAACGGTGAGGATGACACACAACAAACCAGAGCTGGGTTATTAGAGACATTGTTGTGTTTGTGTACATAAATCAGCCAAATATTCATAAGTTTTAAAGTACTTGATTTATTTATTTTTTCCTCCCAAAACAGGTTTTTTCTTTATTCAAAATGTTAAACATTACACAGATAATGAATTTACATAATTACTTTCATTCAGACATACAAAATTTGCACATTTCATAGATAACAAATTTGCATAATAACACAGAGTAACCTCACCTTTCATATCCAAGTTGAAATGTGAGTTTGAAAATGCCATTATAAATGTAAACAATACTAACACATATTGAAATAAACACTGATATTGACCAAAAATACTACATATGCATACTACATACAGTTGAAGTCAGAATTATTAGCCCCCCTTTGAATTTTTTTTTCCGTTTTTAAATATTTCCCAAATGATGTTTAACAGAGCAAGGACATTTTCACAGTATGTCTGATAATATTTTTTCTTCTGGAGAAAATCTTATTTGTTTTATTTCGACTAGAATAAAAGCAGTTTTTAATTTTTTAAAGACCATTTTGAGGTCAAAGTTATTAGCCCCTTTAAGCAATATATTTTTTCGATAGTCTACAGAACAAACCATCGCTATACAATAACTTGCCTAATAATTACCCTAACCTGCCTAGTTAAACTAATTAACCTAGTTAAGCCTTTAAATGTCACTTTAAGCTGTATAGAAGTGTCTTGAAAAATATCTAGTCAAATATTATTTACTGTCATCATGGCAAAGATAAAATAAATCAGTTATTAGAAATGAGTTATAAAAACTATTATGATTAGAAATGTGTTGAAAAATTCTGCTCTCTGTTAAACAGAAATTTGGGGAAAAAATAAACAGGGGGGGGCTAATAATTATGACTTCAACTGTATATATAAATAAATAACTTAGGAGTTTAAGAGCTATAAATTAAAGCAATCTTACACTCCAAAATGAAAATTTACTCACTATGTACTCACTCACAAGTGGTTCCAAACTCAAAATCAGCTTTTTTTTTTGTTTTGTCGAACACAAAATGTTTTGAAAGCGGCTGAAAACCGGTAACTATCAACTTCCATACTAGGAAAAGCAAATACTATGTAAGTCAGTGGTTACAGGTTTGCAGGTTTCTTCATGATATCTTTAGTGTTCAACAGAGGAAAAAACGTCAAACAGGTTTGGAACAAGTGAAGGATGATTAAATGATGACAAATACCTTCAATTTTGGGTGAACTATCATTTTAATTGTGTGAATAACACTATTCCATACACTACTGTTCAAAACACTGAAGTCAGTACGTAATTATGTCATGTTTTTAAAAGGAGTCTCTTATTATTATCAAGACTGGATTTGTTTGATCCAAAATACAGTAAAATTGTAATATAATAAAACTATTATTATTATTAACAATGTCATTACTGTCTATTTTTAGCAATTTTTCTCTTTCTTAGTGACTAAAAGTATTGAAAAAACAAAAGAAAAAGGTTTGAATATTCAATATTTCCTAAGTCAGTTTTAACCCAAAAATGAGCGGTGTGTCAGATGAAGGAAAAGCCAGAGTCAGAGATTCATTCATTTTCCTTCAGCTTAGTTTCTTATTTATCAGAGGTCGCTACAGCTGAATGAACTGTCAACTATTCCAGCATATGTTCCAGCGGATGCCCTTCCAGCCGCAACCCAGTACTGGAAAACACCCATACACTCTCACATTCACACACACACACACACTCATACATTATGGCCAATCTAGTTTATTCAATTCACCGATAGTGCATGTCTTTGAACTGTGGGGGAAACTGAAGTACACGAAGGAAACCCAAACGAACACAGGGAGAACATGCAAACTCCACACAAAAATGTCAACTGGCCCAGCTGGGACTCGAGCCAGCGACCTTCTTGCTGTGAGGCGACCGTGCTGCTGAGATTCAGTCAAAGAAAGTTTACCGAAAGATAGTTTGCAGTTTCATCAGCAGAAGCCAGCTTCAGCACTCGCACAGAGTTCGTAGGCTGCTTTGCTCACAATCTCAAATCAACAGCAATTACAGTATAGTCAAACATACGTCACTAACTGTGTCATACATATAGGTGTTTTAAACTAATTGGTTAAAACACAGATAGACTTAGAATATTTCCACATGTGTTTGTGTATAATTCAGAAGAATATCTCCATTGATTGCTTAGGCGTCAGGCATACAATGTTCAGACATAACAGGATGATATGTCTGTGGTCAGAATGTTTAGAAGTGTAATTCAGCTCGCCTTTATGTCTCCAATGATGAAGAACACACACACACATACACAAAGAATACTTATCTACTTCAAGGATGTCTTGCTCTCTTGCAGGCATCATATCAGGACAGTAAAATAAACAGACCATTACTGAGACAGCTTCTCTTATAAAAGAATAATTCATTCATTCATTTTCCTTCGGCTTAGTCCCTTATTTAATCAGGGGTAGCCACAGCGGAATGAACCGTCAACTATTCCGGCATATGTTTTACGTAGCGGATGCCCTTCCAGCCGCAACCCAGCACTGGGAAACGCCCATACACTCTCGCATTCACACACACACTCATACATTACAGCCAATTTAGTTCATCCAATTTACTTATAGCACACGTCTTTGGACTGTGAGGGATCTGGCACAGAAATGCCAACTTGCCCAGCTGGGACTCGAACCAGCGACCTTCTTGCTGTGAGGCGACAGTGTAACAGAATCATTTAAATAATAAATCCTTTTACACAGTAAAAGACACTAAGATCATCATAAAATAGATGAACACAAATTCAACCTTATCAGTATTCATAAAGTCATAAGAAAGCATATGTGTTACTCCACTCCTTCATCTGTGTGTGTTGTTTGTGTGTTTACAGGGTCAGATCGTGGTCGTTAGTGCGCTGGATTACGAGATCAGTAATGGCCACTATGTGCTGACAGTCACAGCCACAGATCAGTGTCCGATACCCCTGCTCAGACTTACCTCCAGCACCACAGTGAGTTTACTATCTACCACACACCGTTATAATCCTCATAGTTGCTTCTTAAATCAATTTGATCCAACTTTATTTGTGTTTATTTTCACAATAATTATTATTTCAAAGCAGCTTTACAAAAAGTGCACATTATTACATTACAATTGAATTCAGAAAAGATTAGGGTTATTAGTTACCATACTTTATTAGTTACAAATTATGTTAACTAGTAACTAATAGCTTTTAACAGTTAAAGTTATGATATATAAACATAGTTAACCTGCAGTTACAGCAGGGTAAATAAGTATTGAACACGTGATGTTTTTTCCTGGGAATAATATTTCTAAAGTAGCTGTTGACATGGAATTGATCCAGATTTTGGTAAAAACCCAAACAATACAAACATAAAAACAAAACAAACAACTCTGAAAAATGAGTTATGTGTAATAACAATGAAAAGACAAAAAGAGAAAGCACTGAACTACTGAAATGTATTTAATACTTTATGTAAAAGGCTTTTGGTGATCAGCTTAAAGACGCCTCTCATGTGGAGAATGAAGTCACATGCATTGCTCAGGTGTGAGTTTCTCACAGACTTCAACAGTGTAAAAATCTTGATGGTTCTGTGGGTCTTGTCTATCAAATCCGAGCTTTATTTTGTATTTTCTATTGGATTCAAGTCAGGTGATTGGCTGGGCCATTCTACAGCTTGATTTTTTTTTTCTCTGAAAGCATTTGAGAGTTTCCTTGGCTGTGCTTTGGATCATTGACTTACTGAAATGTCCAGCCTGGTTTCATCTTCATCATCCTGCTAGTGTAGATGTTGGACTGAAGCAGCTAATATTCATGTACAATAGCTACGTTTCCATTCACCTATTTCTTTGTTTATTTTGGATATACGCATAAAAAAGGGTTGATGAAAGGGCAAAGATGCGCATCAATTTTGAAAATGCGCATAAAAAACCTATGTGCATGACATCTAGAATCAAGAGCGTCTGAGCTTCGTGTCTCACACCTTTAAACGCCACCGCATGTTCACTGCGTGTCAAGATTGTGTTCTGAGGTGCAAGTCATTTATTAAATGAAGAAAGGATTCACACAGCTTTTCCTACCACAGCAAATTCTGTTTTTACTGTTGATTTTTGCCACCAGATAATCAGGAAGTGACGATTTTGCTCGCTTTGACTCGTTGGATGGAAACGCTGCTTTATTTACAGTTTTGCGCATAAAGTTAATTCGCATTTTTGGATGGAAACATCTACTGAGGAAGAGCAGAGGATTGTTGAAGAATTACTGAGATTTCAGCTGCTGTCTGGGCCTTCACTGCCTTTCTACACCTCCCTTTCTTCATGTGTTCTGTACTTTTTACCTGTTTCAGTTCATTTTATTACACATAACTTTACTTGTAAACTAATTAGATTTGTTTTCTTTTCATATATGGATTTATTTGGTTGTTACCAACATCTGGTGAACATTTCAAGTCAACGGCACCTTTAGAAATAAGTTTTCTGAGAAAAATGGTGACGTGTTCAATACTTATTTTCCTCGCTGTATATAGTAAATATTCAATGTCTGTGTGTACATGTTCAATGAAGTGTATTAAGTGTATGTGCTGTTCAAGTCCTCGACACTGTCCCGCCATTCAGGTCCTCGTGAATGTGATAGACGTCAACGATAACCCACCCATCTTCCCGAGGCCATTCGAGGGTCCGTTTGAGATCACAGAGGGTCAGCCGGGCCCTCGTGTATGGACCGTCAAAGCCACAGATGCTGATTCGGGATCCAATGGAAAAGTGGAGTACAGCATCACCGCAGGGGACCTGAAAAGTGTGTGTCTGTTATGGACAGCTCAGATCTATTCAGAAAAATGTGTATTGTTGTTGGTGTTGTTTTTTTCCACAAAATACAAAAATGATTCTATCTCCTTCTGCCTATCTCTTTGCCAGATGAGTTTGTAATCTCCTCAGTCGAGGGAGAGTTGAGAGTGAGGAAAGACATTGAGCTTGACAGAGAAACAATTGCCTATTACAACATCACTATTACTGCCAAAGATTTGGGAACGCCTGCACTCAATGCTACGGTATGCAAAGCACACCCACATCTCACTTCATAATTCACTAAAATGATGAACTACTGGGTAAGTGCATACTTCGGAGTGTGTGGAAAGGCAGTATGCCAGCGTTGAGACACACTAAATTACTTCTTGATGGCACACACACACATTGCAGTTGTGTTAATCTAAATTAATTACACATCCATTGGTAATAAAATTAGTTTGATTCTTATGATTTCAAACAGCAGTTTCAGATGTTACGGATACAAATGTTGATCTTCATTCATTCATTTTCCTTCGGTTTAGTCCCTTATTTATCAGAGGTCGCCACAGTGGAATGAACCGGCAACTATTCCGGCATGTGTTTTACACAGCGATGCCTTTCCAGTCCAGTTATATGTGCAATTTAAAGTGGAATGAATCCCATGTCCCAAAATTCATCTAATGTTTTTTTTTCTCCATCAGGTTGTAGTGGGGATTCTAGTGTTGGACATTAATGATAATGACCCAATCCTGCTCAACCTCCCGGCTAACACCAGTGTGAGTGAAGGAGCTCCGGTCCAAACCTTCATCATACAAGTACGAGCACAAGACTCAGACAGTGGCCGCAACGCGCTCCTTACATACAGCATCACTGCCGGAAACGCCGACGGATCATTTTACATTAATGAGACGGTAAGACAAATATGATCAAAAGAAATAGTCAAACGAATCAACAGTCCAAGGCACACACAAAAAAGTGAATTTGTAAAATGATTCTCATGGCTAATATATATATATATATATATATATATATATATATACTACCTGACAAAATTCTTGTTGTCGATCCCAGTTGTAAGATAATAATAATAATTTGACTTCTAGATGAGCATTTGGAAAAGTGGCAGAAGGTAGATTTTTTCTGATGAATCATTTGTTGAACTGCATCCCAATCATCACCAATACTACAGAAGACCTATTGGAACCCGCATGGACCCAAGATTCTCACAGAAATCAGTCAAGTTTGGTGAAGGAAAAATCATGGTTTGGGGTTACATTCAGTATGGGGGCGTGCGAGAGATCTGCAGAGTGGATGACAACATCAACAGCCTGAGGTATCAAGACATTTGTGCTGCCCAATACATTACAGGAGAGGGCAAATTCTTCAGCAGGAGAGCGCTCCTTCTCACACTTCAGCCTCCACATCAAAGTTCCTGAAAGCAAAGAAGGTCAAGGTGCTCCAGGATTGGCCAGCCCAGTCACCAGAAATGAACATTGAGCGTGTCTGGGGTAAGATGAAGGAGGAGGCATTGAAGATGAATCCAAAGAATCTTGATAAACTCTGGGAGTCCTGCAAGAACGCTTTCTTTGCCATTCCAGATGACTTTATTAATAAGTTATTTGAGTCATTGCAGAGATGTATGGATGCAGGCCTCCAAGCTCATGGGAATCACACACAATATTCATTCTGTTTCCACTGCTCCATGACTTTATATTCTATACTGTACATTATTTCTGTTAAGTGACAAGACTTTTGGCTAAGTCAAAGCCAGACCTTACTGTCCTAATTAAATAATTAAAAATCAAGGCATGATCATATTTTATTTTGGTAAAATAAGTATAATCTAGAGGCCTTTGCCTTTCATATAAGCCACTTCTGATACCAAATGATCAACTAGAAGTCAAATTATTATTTGTTGTTCCTAAAACTTGGATAGGCGACAAGACTTTTGTCAGGTAGTGTATATATATAACTATAAACCTATTATAACACTTATAATACAATAATCATAATTTTCATGGGATTTTTAATTATTTCCATATTGTTGAAATTTAGATTTTTTTTCCTTTTTGCATTGCCTGTTTGACTATTAGAAATAGTCATTATATATTTTTTTTCTTCCTCCTCAACACATTGTTATTAATTGTTCATTTGATGTTATTGTTTGAGTTATATAATTTTTTTCTGTTTAGACATTTTAACATGTCATGTGGCATATTAATTATTTAAATGAACTCTAAATGCACATGTACAGTCGAAGTCAGAATTATTAGTCCTCCTGTGAAATTGTTATTATTTTTAAAACTATTTCTCAAGTGCTATTTAATAATGATTTAATGATTTTTTTCCAACACTTTTTTCCATAGTTTTTTTTTTTTTTTTGGTTTGTTCTGTAGCCATTCAAAAAAATAAATTCTTAAGGGGTATAATACTGTTGACTGTAAAATGAGCTTGTAAAAATGTATTCCATCCACACAAAAATTCCTCCAGTAAAAAAAAAATATATATAAAACACTGAAAATTTCCTTGCTGTTAAACATCACGTTGGAAATATTTGAAAAAAAATATTCACAAGAGGGCAAATAATTCAACTGTATGAACGTGTAGGTGTAAATATGTGCTGTTTTTAATTCTAGCCATGTAAATTAGGGCTTTTTTAAACTTTTTTTTTTTCACCACTTTTTCGAGTGCCTTGGACTGATGATTTGTTTGTTTACTTTAATTATCCCGTATCCAAAGAACACCTATATTTTATTTACTCCTGAAGCTCTTTTATACAGTTGAAGTCAAAATTATTAGCCCTTCTTTGATTTATTTATTTATTTTTTTTTTAAATATTTCCCAAATAATGTTTAACAGCGCAAGGAATATTTCACAGTGTTTCCTATAATAATATTTCTTCTGGAGAAAGTATTATTTGTTTATTTCGGCTAGAATAAAAACAGTTTTTTTTTAATGTCATTTCAAGGTCAATATTATTAGCCTTCATAAGAAATATATTTTTCAATTGTCTACTGAACAAACCACTGTTATATATATTATGCACTGTCATCATGGCAAATAAATCAGTTTTTAGAAATGATTTATTAAAACTATTATGTTAAGAAATGTGTTGAATAAAGTCTTCTTTTCGTTAAACAGAAATCGCAGAAATTGGGGAAAATAATATTCAGTGGGGCTAATAATTCAGGAGGGCTAACAAATCTGACTTCAACTGTATGTTTTGAAAATGAACATTCATTTGACAGTACACTGATGTGGTCTTTCCTCCAGTCAGGTGTGGTTCAGGTAAACAGGCCGCTGGACAGAGAGAGAGTTGCTGAATACAGCCTTACTATCACTGTCAAAGACAACCCAGACAACCCTCGCATCGCACGCAGGGTAAACACTATACAATTTATCTGACTAAATTTGAATTTCACTGAATGGGATGATCAGATGAAGCATTGTCTCTCTCTCTCTCTCTCTCTCTCTCTCTCTCTCTGTATAGGACTCAGAGTTGTTGACTGTGACTTTGCTGGATGTAAATGACAACAGGCCCATTTTCAGCCAGTCCAGCTACCGGGGCGAGATCAGTGAAAACTCACCTACAGGTACTGAATGTTCACCACATCCTGACTCTTATTAATGAAAGATTCTCCTTATAAATAAATAGGTAAGATGCTTGTTAGAGTTGTGTTTTTATTAATTGGAGTTTGTACCATGAAGATACTCTAGATCAGGGGTGTCAAACTGGAGGGCCGCAGCTCTGCACAGTTTAGTTTCAACCCTGTTTCAACACACTTTCCTGCAGGTTTCAAACAAGCCTGAAAGACTCAATTAAGTTTGATCAGGTGTGTTTAATTAGGGTTGGAGCTAGGGATGTGCGATTAATCGAAATCGAATCGCAACCGCGATTTGAAACGTTGCGATTAGCTAATCGCAAGAGGCTGCCACACACTAATCGTGGCTTAGCAACCTTAGCTACGCACAGGAAGTCTGTAAAGCTATCGAGCGAGGGATACAAGCCAAAGCGTTGTGCAAATCTGATACCCGGTATCTTAAAAGTTTGGACGGGGTGGTGAAATTTTTTCCCCTTTCCAAAACCTAAAACCCAAGGGGAGAATTGCCAGCGTGGATCAAGCTGTGTGAGGGGTGCTAAAAGAGCGGGGTTGGTTTTGTTTTCAATATTCTTGACACATTCAGTGATAGACGGCAATAACTCACACACCTCTTACCCTAAAAAGATCTAAACTGTGTTTCCTACAAAAAATACAAAGCAGGTTATGTTTCCCAGCTGTCTTTTTCTTTTTTTTTTTCGCTCTATATGATGAGCACTGCTCCATTTAAGCCCTCACAATAGCACAATGCAGTCATATTTCCATCTGTTTCAAGCTACGAATATTTGAAATTACATATCATAAAAACCAAACCGAGATGTGATCACAAACTGAGCACTTGCGATCAATATACTTCACCCTCAGCTGTTTTTCAGTCATTTATAACCCCCATGTCCATGTCAGAGCTACTATGCACCGATGTTTTCGTCAGTCTTTTAGAGATTTAGTCATTGGTGACTACGTTATAGCGGGTTAATGTCTGCTTTTATATTTGGTGTCGTATTAATATTTGCTGGTAGGGAAAATCTATTTGTTCACTTCTGCTATTTGCACTTTGATTTGCATTTTAATTAATTTATTTCTGCCACTTAACTGCAAATTAGAATAGAAACGGTATAAAAAGCACACAAACATACAGACAGTAATAGGTATTGTACATTGTTATGGGTCAATGATGCTAATATTCGGCACAAATCCCTCCCATTTCAAACCTTTTCTTTCTATGAATGAATTATGTAGAAGCACTGTTCATGCATGTTTCCTCGTCGTTTAGTAACGCTATATTTCATTGCACAACAATAGTCTATCAAGCTTGTTGGCTAAAAAAAGAGAAATCGCGGTTTAAATTGTTATAATTAGATTGTTTTTAAATTTCACCTATCCTGCTGTGCATGATCTAAGCTGTTGAATGGTCAGCGTATGAGGCGGCTAGGCTAACCTAGCTTCAATTTTGATTAAATTATTTTGTAATTGGTTGCATATTATGTCATGAATACACCCCTGTAATGCATATTGCAGTGCTTTTTTGTCTGGCTTTCTCGGATATCTCACCTGTTGGCCAAAAATGAGTAATTATATCCCTGGGAATGTCTAACACCGGCACATACATACTGTCAGGCATGAAAGCTTGACAGGCGTAACAACAGTAACTAAGGAGGGCGGGGCTTAGCGAGGGGTCAATTTTCCCCGCCCAGAGCAAATGTGTGACTGCCGTCTGTGTGTGATATTCTTACTAGCCAATTGAGCGAGCACACTTTTGTTCTGCCCAATTACAATTGCGCAACCAAACTTTGCGGAATGCAGACAATAAAAAACAAACAAACAGGAAAGTGCGGACGAGTGGGATGATGACATTTGCTTCTTCTGAAGCATAATAGACAAATTAATGTAAAAGAAAAACAGGACATCAGTAATATGGGAATATTTTGGTTTTTAAACTCACAGACACCGAACAAAAACAGGTAGTTCAGAATCAGAATCAGTGCTTCACACACACAAGGAATTTGTTTTGGCTACAAAAACTTCCAGTGTGCATTAAGTGACAATACAAAATAAATATGAAAAAAAGACGATAAACATTAAACAGAGATGCAGTTAGTCAAAGGATCTGAATGTTGAGTTGTATGTACAGATTGGTTATAAATATACAGATTATAAGGTGCTGTGTACAAATGCGTGTAAGAAAGTATTGCACTGTATATTATAAGGTGCCGTGTACAAGTGCGTACGGGAAAGTATTGCACGTTTATTGCAATGTAGGAAAATATTTAACTGTTCATGAGGTACTGTAGATGGCCTGAGGAAAGAAACTTTTCCTGTGTCTGGCTGTTTTTGTGCTTGGTGCTCTGTAGCGTCGACCAGACGGTAACAGTTCGAACAGGTAGTGTGCTGGGTGCGAGGCGTCCAGAGTGATTTTGCGAGCCAAATTTTGTTTGTAAACAATTTTTAGTTTGTAAAATTGTTGCCCCAGCACGAGGAAATACAACAACCAGCACCTAAAAAAGCACCACAGGTGGCTATATGAGGAGGGTCTTGCTAAAAAGTCAACTGAAAGTATTGCAACTTGCACTCAATCTAGTTGCAAGCAACAGCAAAGTACATTTTCTAAATTATTTCAGCCTTGTTAGTTTGCTGAGTGTTCTGTATTTTTATAATTATTATTTTTTTTGTTTGTATAATAAGCTACACTATCTCCCTAATTTGAGTTCAACATGTTTACAGAAAGGTAAGGTCATTTTATTTGTGTTTACTGTTTGCTCTAGAGAGGAATGAGTGTTTAATTTCTGAATATTTAAAAACAAATTTGAATAAATGTTTAGGTAAGTTAATATCTTTTCAGTTCCTTTTTTTAACTAACACTCACTGCATTTTAGCAGTAAGTATCTACGATACAGATTATTGACCTCAAGCTTGACTACAAAATTAAATCAAATTGAAATCGCAATATCTGTTAAAAAAAATAGCTGTGCAGAGCTGCGGCCCTCCAGGAACTGAGTTTGACACCTGTGCTCTAGAACTCTAGATCTCTGAACGAAAATATAATTTATTAAAGCACGTTTGCTCCTGTTTTTGGAATCAGAGGATAGCATATTTGCTCACATTTACACATAAGCTAATTTGTAACCCATAAGCAAGGCAGGGCACTTTTTTCCTTTCTATTTATTTTTTTGTTGCTTTTTCTGCTCAGAAATTTGTAATAAAAAAGGGAAACAAAAAACGGATCTACAGATTTCATTATTAATTAGTTTAGTTCATCATAACAATTCTGTTGATTCAGAAATCTGATTCAGCTGGTTAGCAGTTCTAGAGAAGACAACAGTCATCATTATTCATTTCAAGATTTTCTAGGTCAAAGTTTTTTTGCAGTTCAGTTGCTAATGTAATCCACAGACACAAAAAATGCACACTCCATCAGAGGAATGAACTCCATCTGGCCTAAAAGAAGCAGCACTGTGTGATTTATTATTCTAATCATAAAAAATGAATTATGACTAACTTTGGCAGATGAAGTTGTGGCTAATGTAATATATAATGATGGGAAAATAAATACCACATGAATAGTGGCCATCTCCCTCTTTCTCTCTCTGTCTCTCTCTCTCTCTTCATTGTTTTGAACAGTGTGAAAGGCATAAAGGTTTGGTTCTGATGCTTAGTTGTATGTTTGCGCATTCTAAGGTTCTTTTTTTCTAACACTGGTTTCATTTTTGGTTTCAGGTTTGAAAAAAAATTTGAAAAAAGAGCAAATTATTAATTTTGTTGTAAGAAATGCCAATTGGAGATTTATATAACAAGAAAAGAAAGGACAGAGGGTGACGCTTGTTGAGATATGGTGCAGGTTTTTCAAATCTAATTTATTTCGATTTCGTATTCGATAAGAATGTCAAGAATATTAAAGAATTTGAAAATGTGTGGATTTCTAAAGATATACTGTGCTCTGGTACAGATGGAGAACTAATGTTTTAAAATGGCTTGAATAAAATGTTAAAATGTACATTTGTTAATTGTGTTTTTGTGTAAAATGGTATAAAATAAAGTAGAATTTGAAAAATCAAAAAATCTCTCTCTCAATTCAGTTTAATTCAATTCAATTCAATATCTGCTTTATTAGCATGACAAATGTTACAAATGTATTGCCAAAGCAAAGTTTACATTAAAAATAACATATTTATTATATTAAAAAAATTGTAAACAGTAAACAGTAGTTGTAAAAAACATTACATGAAATAAACTCTCTCTTTCTCTCTTTGCTTTGTTAATGTGCTTCTTTATGAGTTTTGGAGAGATGTTCTTTTATCAGACATTTATTCTTTGCCACATATATAGTGTGACATCAAAGAAAAACAAATCATTTATTTAATTTTTATTTTTCAAGAAAACTTGCTGTTTATACAGTATAACAAGATACTCATTCATACTTAGATCATCTTAGTAAATACATTAACCAACACTAACTAATGAAACCCGATTGTAAAGTGTGACTGAAGATTTATTTTTTTGCATTTATGCGGGTTTAGTTTAGTGATTTGTACTGTTATAGAAGATGTGTTGGTTTTTCATAATGTGTTGCAAACGGTTTTTTGGGATAAGTCAATTTGCAATGTTGTTGTGGTGGCTATTAATTAAATAAAGCCTGAAGTCTCTTTCTCTCTCTCTCTCTCTCTCTCTCTCTCTCTCTCTCTCTCTCTCTCTCTCTCTCTCTCTCTCTCTATCTCTCTCTCTCTCCCCATCAGGCACAACTGTGTTGATTCTGAACGGCCCTGTGTTAGCAGAGGACAAAGACATTGGTGTGAATGCAGTGGTGAGCTACGCTCTGCTGGGAACCAGAGTGGACATCTTCTCCATTGACTCCCGCACAGGTCAGAAGTTCAGCACAGAGACTGTGGCTTATGTCCTTTTGTTTTCCTGCTTTAAAAAAAAAAAATCATCATATTCATGAGAAGCAGAACTCCCAATAACTGATTCTGAACAGTCTTCTCAGGCAGCGTAGAGGTTTATTGATCTACAGCAAAACAGAGAGCGCTTTGGTGATAACCATATACCACAGTACCAGTTTCTTGCTAAAATATCATTGAATGTGGGAAAAGTTATAATGGAATATGGATATATTTATGGAATATGAAAGGCAATGAAGAGTACATGCTTGATAAGTTTTACAAAGAATGCGTCATGGTTTATAGTCCAAATGTACTGCAAAAACAAATCATAAACGTTAATAGCAAATAGGTTAACTAATCATTTAACCTATAAATAAATAGGCTTTAATTTATAAATGTATTTATAATTAAATACATCCATTTTTAAGAGCAAAATAATAATAAAAATTGATAATAATTCTTACAAATAAATAAATAATTAAATAAATTGATAGAAAAAGAGGGAAAAGAGGGAAAAATGAAAGCATCATACTATATTTACTATTATTGGTGACTAAATCATCACAAAGCCTCTGGAAAGGCACATAATGCAAAGTAATATATATTTTTAGACTAATTCAGAAGAGTTTTGAAAGCTGAAATCCTATTACATTGGATTTCAGCTTTCAGAGGACAAATATTAACAGGCTAAATATTGGACACTCGATTGTCACTAAATTATGCACATGCTCAAATGCTCATTGTCATAAATATCTAATCCACCTTGTTGAGATTTTTTCTGTTTACTTGTAATCGTCTCTGCATTTTAAACTGCATTTTTCTTTATTTAAAGAAACTTTTTTAGCCCCAAGATGAGTAAGGTAAAACAAAATTAACTAATAGGTATAACCATATTTCCCTAGTTCACTTATTACATTAAGATTTTCATTTTTTTTTTTTTGTATTACAACTATTCTAAGATGTGATTTTAATATGCAAAGGAGGCATTATTAATATATGTGTTAATTTCTGTACATTTCTAGCACAAAAATCTGAACAGTGGAAAAATCATGTTCAAAATGGCTTTTTGTTGACACTACTATTAATAAAACTGCAAAGTTTGGAATATGTAAGTGCTGCTGAAGTGATGATTTATGGCTCAGTGAAGGAGAAAAAAAATAATTGTGAAAAAAGATAAATATGTTTTGTATATATCAGTGCTTCCCACAGGTTTAAAATTTACTTGCAGTGGTAGCCGTGTTGGAACACATTATTTACCCACATCACATAAATAGTAAACTATATACGACAAACAAAGCATAAATTAATTAAAAAGAAATCCACTATTTGTCTTACAATTTAAGCTATTCAGGAGCCATGTGCACCCACTGACAGGTTAAATCTGCTTCTCTCTCTCTCTCAAGTTCAAAGCAAACTTGAGTGCGAATGCATTTTAGATATGTATATACAATATAAAGCAAATGAGAAATAAATGACAGATAAGGCAATAAAAACAGACAATATCTCTAAAAATGATCATAATTACAAGAATTGATTAGAAAATTGGGTAAGCTAAAGTTGTCCGTAGTGTGAATGAGAGTGTATGGATGTTTCCCAGTGATGGGTTGCAGCCGAAAGGGCATCCGCTGCGTAAAACATATGCTGGATAAATTGGCGGTTCATTCCGCTGTGGCGACCCCTGATGAATAAAGGGACTTTGCCGAAATGAAAATGAATGAATGAATGTTTCTTTCTCTCTCATGCAAAAATTAATACGATTAACTACAGCTTTAGAAATCAAAAGCAAAAGCCAAAACCCAGACATTTTAAAAGATTTAAAAACCCCAGCCAGAGGATTTTTTTAAGTCCCAAAAAGGTGCATCTCTGTGTGTCTGCAGAGAATGTGAGACTCTCTGTAAGAGTGTTGACAAGTCTCGTGCACACAGAACGAAACCGATAAACGAGAGAGGATTTTCCTCTACTTAATCGATCACGGATGTTTAGTTATAATGGGCGGATACAAAATAGTGTAAAAGGATGATAATAATAGAGAATAAAAAAATGTGTCACTAAAGATACTTGGGCGGCCGTTAATATACCTAGGTGACCCGCCCAAGTAAGTCTATATGTGGGAAGCACTGATATATACAGTTGAAGTCAGAATTATTAGCCCCCCTTTGATTTTTTTTTTTTTTTATATTTCCCAAATTATGTTTAACAGAGCAAGGAAATTTTTACAGTATGTCTGATAATATTCTTTCTTCTGGAGAAAATCTTATTTGGTTTATTTTGGCTAGAATAAAAGCAGTTTTTTATTTTTAAAAACCATTTTAAGGTCAATATTAATATTACAATATATTAAAAAGTTGTTATGTCGTGATCACGACTTATTTTTTTTGCTTTTATTTATTTATGTATTAATTAATATTATTATTATTATTATTATTATCTGGCAAATGTCTGGCCAGAGAGTCTACACCGGCCTTGCGAACAGGGAGAGAATAGCCAAACTGCAGACACGCATTTGTGCAACACATTAAAGGCGTTCAGAACAGCCATGATATAAGAGCAAACGCTCGTGCTCCTGATTAATGTACATTTATGATTATATTCACGTATTTGATTATATACCATTATTTACAATAATATTCCCTCAACTGTTACCATTTTAAGGCAACTCTATATGGTGCAAAATAAGTTAATGCATGCATGAATTAAATTATGAAGATTGATGAAGATCCTGCACTTGCTTTGATCCTTTCCGCAAATTATTTAAAAATGCGCCATAGAGTTGCTTTAAAATGGTAACAGTTGATGCAAATTATTGTAAATAATGATCATATACGTGAACATAATCATGAATGTACATTAATCAGGAGCACGAGCGTTAGCTCTCATATTATGGCTGTTCTGAACGCCTTTAATGTGTTGCACGAATGCGCGTCTGCAGTTATTCTCTCCCTGTTCGCAAGGCCGGTGTCCTGACATTTGCCAGATATTATTACTTATACTACTACTATACTACTACTACTAATAATAACAATAATTAATACATAAATAAATAAATTAAAGCAAAAAAAAAAACAAGTCGTGATCACGAGATAACAAGTATTTGTTATGTCGAGAACACGAGAAAAATAAGTCGTGATCACGAGAAAACAACTTTTTTGTTATGTCGAGATCACGAGATAATTAAGTCGTGATCACGACAAAACAAGAGAGAAAAAATATTTTAATGCATGGCCTCTTAGGACTTCCGTAATTAGCCCCTTTAAGCTATATTTTTTTTCGACAGTCTACAGAACAAACCATCATTATACAATAACTTGCCTAATTACCCTAACCTGCCTAGTTAACCTAATTAACCTAGTTAAGCCTTTAAATGTCACTTTAAGCTGTATAGAAGTGTCTTGAAAAATATCTAGTCAAATATTATTTACTGTCATCATGGCAAAGATAAAATAAACTCGTTATTAGAAATGACTTATTAAAGCTATTATGTTTAGAAATGTGTTGAAAAAATCTGCTCTCTGTTAAACAGAAATTGGGAAAAAAATAGAAAGGGGGGCTAATAATTCTGACTTCAACGGTATATATATAAAAGTGTTTTAATTGAAATTTATATACAGACACAAATTGATAAGTGCAACAAAAAGTGTTTTTTTTTTTTTGCAAGTGAAGAAACAATTTATGAAAACCAGAAAGCCCAAAATCCCAAAACTGATAGTTGTAAGAAAAGACAGTGTTTTTGCCTGCCATGTCTTAAAGCTCTTCCTCATTTTTTCCTTTACGTATGCAGACACTTCTACTTCTGCTATGTCAGTTCTGCATAATAACACCTACACACCCACAAGTTTTCTATAATCAACTCCCACTCCCAGTCAGGACGCTTCTCTTTCTGTCTGTCTGTAGGGGTGGTATCAGTGCGTGGGGGTGCTGTCCTGGACCGGGAGGCTTTCTCTGTCCCGCGGGTGGAGCTGTTTCTAGTCTCGGTGGATGTGGGAGGCTTAAACAGCAGCGTTCCACTCACAATCACCATCCTCGATGTAAACGACAACCCACCCGTCTTCAACCCATCCAGTTTCACTGTACGCCTGCCTGAGAACAGCCCCACAGGTGAGAGAGGCATTGTCAGCAGGTGGATGAACTGATGTGCAGAAACCGGTTTAGTCTGGTTGCTTGATCCCCATTCAAGTGTAATAAAGTGGAATTACTAAATTACTAAAACTTGAACAAAACTTAACGGGATAGTTCACCCAAAAATGAAAGTTTTGTCATCATTTACTCATTCTTCACTTGTTGAGTTTCTTTCTTCTTTTGAACACAAGAGAAGATGTTTTAAAGAAACAATATTGGAAAAATGTGACATTGCCATATTTTGTATTTCTGCGATATATATTGCGATGCGAATGCTATTTTCACCAGATGACCTAAACAGCTTTGTTTGGAAAGAGTTCAACATTTGTAGGGGAGTGAGTCTCGAATAATATATAACAAATAAATTACAAGCATAGATCAATACAATTTAGCAAAGATAAAAGTTTTATTTGTTATCTCTAATAAGTTTTATTGGAGAGTCTAACAGTATTTAGCTACAGATATTGAATAATTAGGTTGTTGTGGTCCTAATCTTCGACCACCACCCGTTCCACAATGCACCGACCCGGAGGAGTAAAGTCAAGGTTGGGGGAAAGTCCTTACCCCAGGTGGAGGAGTTGAAGATTATGGGGTTTTACAGATGAAACAGGCAGATTGGTGCAGCGGCAGCAGTAATGCAGTTTATGTATCAGTCCGTTGTGGTAAAGAAGGATCTGAGCCGAAAGGCAAAGCTTTCGATTTACCGGTCAATCTACGTTCCTACTCTCTCCTATGGTCATGAGCTTTGGGTCATCACCGAAAGGACAAGATCTCGGATACAAGCAGCTGAAATGAGTTTCCTTCACATTGTGGTAGGGCGCACCTTTATAGATAGGGTGAGGAACTCTGTCATGCGGGAGGAGCTCGGAGTAGAGCCGCTGCTCCTCCACATCGAGAGAAGTCAGCTGAGGTGGCTCGTGCATCTGTTTCGGATGCTTCCTGGACGCCTACCTAGGGAGATTTTCCAGGCATGTCCCTCCGGGAGGAGGCCTCGGGCAAGACCCAGGACATGCTGGAGGGACTATGCCTCTCGGCTGGCCTGGGAACGCATTGGGATCCCCCCGGAGGAGCTGGAGGAAATGTCTGGGAGGAGGGAAGTCTGGGGTTCTCTCCTAAGACTGCTACCCCCACGACCCGGCCCCGAAAAAGCAGACGAAAATGAGATAAGATGAGATATTGAATAATCAACACTGCATAGTCTATTTTTTATAAATTGTGTTCTTTATTAAACTGACAAACATGGTTATTTATTTCTTGTGGCTGGATGTTTTAAACTATTTAAAATACCAAAATGTTCACAGCATAACATGGTTTAAGGGGATAGTTCACCCAGAAATAAAAATGTACTCACTATTTACTCACCTTTAACTTGTTTCAAACATTTATGAGTTATTAAAATATATCTTCTTTTTGTGTTCAACATAAAAAAAACTCATAAACATATGGAACAAGTGAAAGTAGTATAATTTTTGGATGAACTATCACTTTATAAACACATGCCAGATGATAAACTTTTACTCCATTATGATTAAACTCTGCAGAGATTATAATCAACTATAATTCAGACTCAACATTGCATATCCTGTGATGTGACTATTGCGGATGCACACATTGCGATATCAATGCTGAAACGATAGATTGTGCAGCCCTAGTTTGGAACTAGTCCAGGGTGAGTGAATAGTGAGTACATTTTTCAGTTTTGGGTGAACTATACCTTTAAGGGGACTTAAATTTTAGTTTATTTAATAATATTAAATAATAATATTACATTATAATAATACATTATATTAAATTAGATTAATACGTACATTACTGATTAGTACATAAACTACTGGTTAGGTTTTTTATTTTTTTTTTATTTTTACATTTTTTATATAAAACATTGTCATTTAGAGTTGCTTTTTCATGAATAGCAAAAATTGTGCCAAAAAATAAGCAGCTTTTTCAGACAAGTTTATTTAACTTCATAAGAATTACAAAATCAATATTTGGTGGAATACTGTCATTTTCTTTAACCTATTAGTCTTTAAGATCAAGCTGAATCTGACCTAAGTGAAGTAATCTTTCGCTACTGTATTGTTTTTAAATAGAGAAAATATTTTACAAGAAACCTTTGTTCTAAATCTTGGATCTTATTCTTGAAAGAAAACAATCACCGAATTTTAATACTAATTAAGCTGTTGTTGTTATCCATGAATTTTCAAATGTACTTTTTACAAGAGATGCTAGAAAAATCGTCAAGCACTACATTATTATTATGTTTAAATTGTTCAATATTCAAATAGCCAAATTCTGACTGATGAAAGTTGAATGTGCTGCTCAGTTTGTTATTTGCCCAACAAATGACAATAGGCTACAGTTTTTACAGTTATAAATGATGAAATAAAAAAAACTTTATTTCATTTTTTCCTAATGATACATGATGTAATAAATTTGTATTTTAAAAATAAGTATTTTTTTCTTCATATTTCTTAATTCTAAATCTTTAGGAAACGTTTTTAGTACATAAGAAAGTGTGGTTATGATGACCATCTGACAAGCTAATCCAGCTAAAAATAGTGCTTAAAATGTCACTAAATACAATATTTAAACCTCCACCATAATTAAATAGAAAATAAAGCAAATAACTGCAAAAATGTCCACTTTTTTGTGAAAAATGAACCACTCCTTTCACCAGGCTGGCTACAGGCCTGAAATCCAGTATTTGTTTTCTATGTTCAAAGTGTTCAACTGATTGTTTCCCAGTATCATCACACCATTAGGGGAATGTAAAAAACATTACAATCTCCAGCTGACACGTCATGGGCTGAATAATTATTTTTTTTAGCCAAAAAGCTGGATAATTGTTGTGCAATAAGATTTAGCGTTATGAGGAAACACACATGAGCTGTGCTTCTACAGAACTCCTTCAAAGAAAGCAACCAGAAAAGAGAAATTTATGGATTTGTGCTGAATCGTAGCATCATTAACTCATATCAATCCATGATACCTATCACTGTCAGAGCATTTGTGTGCTTTTTATACAGTTTCTATTCTAATTTGCAGGTCAAGTGCAATTAAAGTATATATTGAAATGCAAAGTCAAAGTATAAATAGCAGAAATGAACAAATAGATTTTTCCCAGCAAATATCAATCTAACTAAACGAAACCGCCTCCAAATATAAAAGCAGACACTTGCGTGCTTTAACGCAATCACTAATGATTAAATCGCTGAGGAATATCCAAAAGATAACGTTAGATGTAAGAATTGGAGCTCTGATGGGCACATGACAGTTTTAAATGACTGAAAAATGGCTGCGGGTGCAGGATATACAGTGCATCTGGAAAGTATTCATAGCGCTTCACTTTTTCCACATTTTTCTATGTTACAGCCTTATTCCAAAATGAATTAAATTAATTTATTTCCTCAAAATTCTACACACAATACCCCATAATAACAATGTGAATTATTATTTTTTAATTGTTGCAAATTTATTAAAAATAAAAAAGCTGAAAAATCACATGTACAGAAGTATTCACAGCCTTTGCTCAATTCTTTGTTGATGCACCTTTGGCAGCAATTACAGCCTCAAGTATGCCACAAGCTTGGCTCACCTGCCTTTGGGAATTTTTGCCCCTTCCTCTTTGCAGTATCTCTCAAGCTCTATCAGGCTGGATGGGAAGCAACGATGTACAGCCATTTTCAGATCTATTCAGAGATGTTCAATAGGATTTAAGTCTGGGCCCTGGCGGGGCCACACAGGGACATTCAGCGAGTTTTTGTGAAACCACTCCATTGATATTTTGGCAGTGTGTTTTGGGTCATTGTCCTGCTTTAAGATGAACCGTCGCCCCAGTCTGAGGTCAAGAGCACTCTGAAGCAGGTTTTCATTCAGGATGTCTCTGTACAATGCTGTAAATACTTTCCGGATGCACTGTGTGGATTGCAAGTGCCCACAATTTACAGTTTGTGATCATATCTTGGTTCTGTTCTGTTGATATGTGATCCAAATATTCGTAGCTTAAAACAAATGGAAATATGACCAGTTTGTGCTGTGTTTCTATGGAGATCTCTTTTTTTTTTGCCAGGTCTCCGCACAGGTCACGTGAATAAAAAGTATCAATAGTGTTGTATTTTGATTTCTTTTTTTTTTCCTCCAGGTGTGGTAGTAACTCAGCTCTCTGCCACTGATGCTGACGCTGGTTCTAACGGTTGGTTGCAGTATCGGTTAGACAGCGGTGCTCAGGATCGTTTTATTGTCGATGCTCTTTCTGGTGCTGTTCTGGTCGGCAATGCTACGCTGGACAGAGAGGAACGGAGCTCCTACCGTCTTGTTGTAATAGCGACTGATCGAGGCACACCTTCACTCTCAGGGACCGCAACATTAACTGTGGTTTTGGACGATGTCAACGACTCGCGTCCTCGTTTCATACAGCCCGTCCAGACTATCAGTGTCAATGAGTCCACTCCACCTGGAGTAGTCGTAGCTACGCTAGCCGCAGAGGATCCTGATTTAAAACCCCGTCTGGAATATTACATCATCTCTGTGGAAGCAAAGGATGATGGGAATAATCCAGTGGATGGGCTGCAGCAGTCATTTGGGATCGACTTTCACACAGGTGAGCGATTATGTATAACAAACCACATTAGACACTTTCAATAAATAGTATTTGAGCAATTCCAGCATTACGGATGTGACATTGACAATAAAAATTTAAAACATAAATGCACAGAACATGTATTGAAACATCTGTTTATATTTTCCAAAACAACTAACCACAATTATGGGATCAGAAAAATATCAATCTGTTAACATTTTACTGAAAATAAACACGCGTTATGGATGTGACCAAAACGTATGCAAGTTTACCAACACAGGCTCATTGTGGATATGTACCCCTGTCCACATTTTTGGAGAGCGCGAATTATGTAGCCAGAGGTACGTCTGACTGCATTTCATCTTTAAAATGAATGCTACACGGCGGTATGATGCAACCAGCGGCTTTTGTTCGTTTTCGCGCTACCAGCTGATCGCTTACCTCTGTGTGGACTTGGGATGCGGAGCGGAGTTGACCACGACGACGGGGTTCGAGTGCTTTGAAGTACAATTCCAGAAACCAAACAAAAGCAAAAAAATAAATAAATTAACAACAGGCTGAAAATGTGGTGAAATCACACGGCCGCAATGCCTTTTCTTTTTATAGATTGCTTTTGAAAACATTATTGGTTGGGTTTAGAGAAGGAGTGGCCAACAGTAAGCTGGCCTAGTTGGCTGAAGTGTATATTGCGCCCTCTGGTGGATTTATGCAAGAAGAGGACATGTGAGAGAAATTTGAGATGATCATAAAGCGTACACAGTGGCCTCTGGTGGATATGGCAAAAACAAAAACTACGAGCAGACGTACCTCCGGTTACCTATTTCACTGTCCCCAGAAATTTAGACCTGGGTACGTATTCGCAATGAGCCTGGGTTGGAGTTTGCAGTATACAAAATACTTTGTAGAAATTCTGTGAATTAAACTGCACAACCCAAAAGAAATAATGCTAATCAAAAGGATAAAAGTTGGCTCTATACAGAAAACAAAAATGATTGATTTTATTAAACATTTTTTGATTTATGAGGAAAAAGCTTCATTATGTATGTGATACCTCTTCATTATGAATGTGACAGATATGAAATTTGGCTCTTGCGTGAACTTGGTAAATCAAATATAATTGTTTGAAAACACTGACAGAGACATTTTTTTGCATTTTTGCAGTACTGTAAAATACATACCCACACAAAAAACCTCGAAAGGGTTTCACTATTTTGTTGAAAATGCAAAGGTTGACATTTGGATGTAATTGCTCATTTGTAAATTGAATTTTAACCATTTTGATCTTTGATGTAGTCCAAATACATGCGCTATAGTTGAATTGGATGAGCTAAATTGGTCGTAATGTATGAGTGTGTGTGAATGTGAGAGTGTATGTGTGTTTTCCAGTAATGGGTTGCGGCTGAAAGGGCATCCACTGTGTAAAACATATGCTGGAATAATTGATGGTTCATTCCGATGTGGCGACCACTGATAAATAAGGGACTAAGCTGAAGGAAAATGATACTTTCTCTTTGATGTTGACATGCTGTTTGTGTATTAATGGTTTGATGTAGAAATATGTTTTTTGTTAGTTTATTTACTGTATGTAACTATTTAATTTGTAAACTTTTTTTGGTATTTTGTATTGATGTATAGACGTAATTTCTGCAATCATTCTATCTTGGCATTGCTAGCAGATAACAAATAAACCTCTAACATTAAAAGTAAGGGATAATCAATGGATTGCCGTGTGCAAAAGGATTTTAAATGCACAATGCGGATGCAAAGATCCACCTGACACAAAGTGCATTAAAAATCTTTTAACTCACTGCAGGCTGTTGATTATCCGGCTTATTCAGTGGTCATTTACCGATTTATAGACAAGTTAAGAATAATCTTGGTGGAATATTTGACTGAAGTACGTCAGTTGTGACATGTTAGATCTCCTAGTCCCTGACTTTTGAATCGTTCACAAGCAGACAGAGAGGGAGCAACAGTACATATGACAAGGGCATATCTAATAGCTCATAGTAACATGTGTTAGCTACCTCATAGAAAATATTTTGAAACTAATTTGTGAGTTGGTTGATCTAATGAAGCACTTGTCAGCATCCTAAAGATCACACAGAGGATTGAAGACTCTAGCAACTGTTACTGAGTTGCTACTAATGTTTGAGGGAAGCACATTTGTGAACACAACTGTGATCAAAACTGACTGGACCAACCTGTGCATTAAACTATTATACTGAACACTTTACAGCCAATCAGAATCAAGAATTTCAACAGATTATGACATAGGACAATTTTTACATCTTTATCATATCTGTAATTCAGCTATCAAACACTGTACATTTTTATTTCAAATCTAATTTCTATGTGGTAGATAAATATGATTTTTACTGAAAGGATGTGGTTTTTGTATTATTAATTGATTTTATCTTTGCTCTCAGGTGCTGTTTTTGTACGAAACCCCTTGAATCGAGAGCTGGTCGCCACTTTTGAGATTATAGTTTCAGTGCATGACAACGCCAGTGATGTTATTGAAATGTCTGTCAGTGTACCGAACGGTAATATTCTTTCTGTCTCTTTCATATTTTCTTCTGCTCTGTTGCAAATTTCTCATTTAAGAATAGCCATATTTTTGTATTGAGCCTCATGAAAAACCAATAAGCCTTATACTTGTGTGGAGTGTTTCATATTTGTGCACACCAAGCATTTGTGAGGCCAAAACTTTTTGGTAATTATAGTTATTATTGTGTTATAATATACACTCACCGGCCACTTTATTAGGTACACCTCGTTAACGCAAATTTCTAATCAGCCAATCACATGGCAGCAACTCAATGCATTTAGGCATGTAGACATGGTCAAGATGATCTGCTGCAGTAAAACTGAGCATTGGAATGGGGAAGAAGGGTGATTTAAGTTATTTTGAACATGGCATGGTTGTTGGTGCCAGACGGGCTGGTATGAGTATTTCAGTAACTGCTACTGGGATTTTTACACACAACCATCTCTAGGGTTTACAGAGAATGGTCTGAAAAAGAGAAAATATCCAGTGTGCGGAGGTTCTGGGGGCGCAAATGCATTGTTGATGCTAGAGGTCAGAGGAGATTGGCCAGACTGGTTCCAGCTGATGAAAAGGCAACAGTAACTCAAATAACCACTTGTTACAACCGAGGTATGCAGAAGAGCATCTCTGAACACACAACATGTCGAACCTTCAGGTGGATGGGCTACAGCAGCAGGCTCACCAAAATTGGACAATAGATGATTGAAAAAACGTTACCTGGTCTGATGAGTCTCGATTTCTGTTGCAACATTCAGATGGTAGGGTCAGAATTTGGCGTCAACAACATGAAAGCATGGATCCATCCTGCCTTATATTAACGATTCAGGCTGGTGGTGGTGGTGTAATGGTGTGGGGGATATTTTCTTGGCACACTTTGTGCCCATTAGTACCAATTGAGCATCGTGTCAACGCCACAGCCTACTTGAATATTGTTGCAGACCATGTCTATTCCTTTATGACCACAGTGTACACATCTACTGATGGCTACTTCCAGCAGGATAACGCGCCATGTCATAAAGCTTGAATCATCTTAGACTGTTTTTTTTAAACATGACAATGATTTCACTGTACTCAAATGGCCTCCACAGTCACCAGAACTCAATCCAATAGAGCACATTTGGAATGTGGTGGAAAGGGAGATTCGCATCATGGATGTGCAGCCGACAAATCTGCAGCAACTGTGTGATGCTATCATGTCAATATGGACCAAACTCTCTGAGGAATATTTCCAGTACCTTGTTGAATCTATGCCATGAAGGATTAAGGCAGTTCTGAAGGCAAAAGAGGGTCCAACCCGGTACTAGTAAGGTGTACCTAAAAAGTGTGTGTGTATATATATATAAAGATACATTTAGTAAATAAAACATATTATTATTGTGTTGATATGCAATATAAGTCATATCATATAAGTGCAATTTTAAGTGGTTTAAGTAGCTTTTTTTATTATGAATGTATGAAGGTAGCTTGGCTAGTAAAAAGCATGCTACTAAATCATCTTGGAAATATCTGTTTTATTGTTTCTTTTCCTTTTTCTTGCAAATCTCCACATGTATCTGCCGCCCATTTAATTTGATTTGACTCCACAGCTAAACTGACCATAAACGTGCTGGATGTGAATGACAACGCTCCTCGTTTCCGTCCTTTCGGGGTGGCGAATTTTTCTGAGAGCATTCTGGAGGGTGCTGTGCCTGGTACCACACTGCTGTCAGTGACGGCTGTGGATCCGGATAAAGGACCCAACGGACAGATCATCTACCAGCTTCTAAACCTGCCTCGTGGAAACTACATCAGACTTGAAGACCCATCTACAGGTTACACAAAAACACGTTTGCATTTCTGCGGGAGAATTTCTCATAGCGCCTTGTTATATAACTATATAATCAGTCTAAATTGTGATCTTTCAAAATCTCTACCCACAGGTAAAATTGTGGCCAATCGGACGGTGGATTTTGAGCAAGTGCAGTGGTTGAACTTCACGGTTCGTGCTCAGGATCATGGCTCGCCTCCTCGCTTCACTGAGCTTCCTGTCTATCTACGCATCATTGATGTTAATGACAACAACCCAGTTTTTCAGCAGCCGTTATATCAAGTATGTCAGCACAGGCAGAATAAGGCTTTTCCAAAAGTCCAAAAGCTTATGTTCAGGAAGTATCTTTAGCTGTATATGTGTATTTTTAGGTGTTTAGTGTATGTATTATCGTTATATTTTTTGCTAATTTAGTACAGTCCATTATTTCAGCCATACATTAGCCATACATACATACAGCCAAGTATTAGCTTTAGCATGATAGGAACAATTTAGTTTTTGAAATTATTATTATAATTTAATTGCACCATTTTATTTTTATTTCCTTGTATTATTTTTTTTTAATTAAACTATTTGTTGTTGAACCTAATACAAATTTTACCCACTATTTTTGGTAACAGTTTAATTTAAATACCAATTCTCACTATTATTTAGTGGCTTATTGCCTCCTATTATTAATATATTGGCTGTTTATTAGTTCTTATGAAGGACATTTTCTGCATGATCCTTTTCTGCATGCCTTAATAATTACTAATAAACATCACATTAGGAGTTTATTGAGGCAAAAGTAATAGTTAATGGTTTATTAATAGCGATAATTGTACCTTGAAACAAATTGTGACTCAATTTTTGTATATGCTTGAATCTGCAGAAGTCAATATTTGAGGATGTTGCACTCGGCACTATTATTGTGAGCGTGAGAGCGACAGATGCCGACTCCGGCCTGTTCTCTGTCATTGAATACGGGCTAGTAGATGGCGAGGGCAAATTTGGGATCACTCCCACTACGGTGAGTATGTGGGGAAAAAGCAAGGACATAAGAAATGGTATGCATTTATACATTACCTGACTACACGACCTGCCTATCCAAGTTTTAGGAACAACAAATAATAACTTGACTTCTAGTTGGATCATTTTGTATCAGTAGTGGCTTATATGAAAGGCGAAGGCCTCTAGATTACGCTTATTTTACCAAAATAAAATATGATCACGGCTTGATTTTTAATTATTTAATTAGAACAGCAAGCTCAGACTTTGCTGGGACAAAAGTCTTGTCACTTCACAGAAATAATGTACAGTATAGAATATAAAGTCATAGTGCAGTGGAAAAAGAATTCATACTGTATATGATTCCCATGAGCTTGGAGGACTGCATCCATACATCTCTGCAATGACTCAAATAACTTATTAATAAAGTCATCTGGAATGGCAAAGTTCTTGCAGGACTTCCAGAGTTCATCAAGATTCTTTGGATTCATCTTCAATGCCTCCTCCAGCTTACCCCAGACATGCTCAATAATGTTCATGTCTGGTGACTGGGCTGGCCAAGCTGGTTAATCCATGGCCATTTTTCTTTCACCAAACTTGACTGATTTCTGTGATGTACTGTGTTTTCAGGGTGACATCTACATCTTATCCGCTCTGGACAGAGAAACCAAAGACCGCTACACTCTCACAGCCTACGCCAGGGACAATCCTGGCGGCAGCCCCAATAACCGCAGGGAAAACTCTGTCCAGGTACATAAAGTTTGTGGATGAGCTGGAAAAAAGGAAAGTTCTGGCGGTTTAAAGGAGCACTCCACTTTTTTTTTTTTTAAATAGACTTAATTTATGACTCCTCTAGAGTTAAACTATTAGTTGAGTTTTGCCATTTTTGAAGCCATTCATTGATTTTCAGTTCTGAGCACTTTTAGCTTAGCTTAACATAGATTATTGAATCAGATTAGACCGTAAGCATCGCGCTCAAAAAGTAGTAGAGTTTTGATAATTTTCCTATTCACAATGATATTGTACGGCACCTTAAAATCAAATCAAATCACTTTTATTGTCACATCATCAGCAGCACGTGTGCTATGATGAGTGAAAAGCTTAGGTGCTGGCTCCAAACAGTGCAAAATACAGGCAGTGCAAAATACAACGACACACTCCAAAACAAAACAATACACTATTAACAATGTTGACAGTAAATAAGTAAAAGACAATAAATACATGAAAGACAATAAATACGTAAAGAAAAACACACATGTACACACAGATAGGCAAGTACACAGTCAAAAAGGTGTACACATAGTTTCACTGTTGGTGGATAATTATTGTAGGCAATATTGTTTTTTAAGTAAGGCTTTGGTTAAAGTGCAGTGCATGCTCATCTTGCTGGTATGCAGTGAGGGGTATAGAAAGAGTTTGTGTGAGGTGTGTCAAGTGTTCATCAGCCTGATAGTCTTTGGGAAGAAGCTTTTCTTCAGTTAGCTGGTGTGTAACCGAATTCTGCGGAACTGTCTGCCTGAGGGTAGCTTAGGTGGCATGGCTTAGGTGGCTGCAGTCGCTAGCACCCCAGCACCAAACCCTATACTTGCTGTACCACTTAAAATCTGAATAATATTATTGTGCCTACTGCAGCCATGGTACTGCAGCAAAGTTCCTTTATTATTAAGCTAGAATGAGGGAATAGTTCCTAGTCATATTGGCCAAGAAAATAGCAACTTTTAATTTTCTGTATGTCTTCATACGCAAAAACTAAAGAAGAGTCAATCATTAAATATCAAATTATTATTAAAAATGTATCTATTTATTAAATTCACTATTAAATTATTGAAACTCTGCTTATTTTTGAGCAAGATGCTAATGGTCTAATCTGATTCAATGATCTATGCTAAGCTAAGCTAAAAGTGCTCTTATCAGACCTGGAGATCGGCTGAATGGATTAAAAAAAATGATAAAACTCAACCATTTAACCCTAGAGGGGTTGTAAAATTTGATATTTTTGTTAGTTTACGTAGAGGTTTCTTTTATTGCATCAGAATATTTTGAACACAAACCATAAAATTACAACATATAAACATGATTATAGAACGTGTCCTGCATAGTTTAGCGCCAACATTCTTCAACACACCTGCCTGGAAGTTTCTAATATACCAAAAAGCTTGATTATCTGGTTCAGGTGTGTTTAATTGGGGTTGGAACAAAAATATGCAGGACAACGACCCTCCAGGACCGAGTTTGGACACCCCTGGTTTAGCCTAATGGCCCATTTCTACTGTGTGGTACAGTACGGTATGGTACGGGTCGGTACGGGTCACCATTGTCAGGCTTGCGTTTCCACTGCCAAAAGGGTACCAATGGTGGATGTGGTGTACGACAGAAGGTTTAAGTCGACGTCATTCTCGCTTGAGGAAATGTCAACAGTAAAACTGTATGGGTCGTTCACATATCATACGAGAAGCACTTCTCACAAAACAGATGCTTTATACACATAAATACTTATAAATGTTCATTGCTAACCTTTCTATGAACATGACTGGATTATAACTGCAGATCAATGATCGTGTGAAATAGCCTACTGTAACGCCTGCAATTATGTAAAATAAATGCAACATATATGAACACATACAGACTCTTACAGTCTCCGATATGTTACCAATTACAGAAAAACTATACACAGCATACATTTAGTCCTTATTTGGGTTCAAAAACAACACGCAACATATACTGTAGCTCACATTCAGTGCAAACCTCTCATCAGTATCTGTAATCTTCACTTCGCACGTTTGCATTTGTCCATTTCTGTAAGGATCGGATGTCAGAAGCACTTCAATAATCTCGCACATGTTATTATCATCAGCTCAAGAAGTTTGATATTTCAAATATAGACGCACGGCGAGCGCATGTGAGAAAGCAAAACCGCTCGCATTTTAGACGGCCGACACTTTAGACGACGACAAGGTTTGTTTGAGCTCAGGTCGATCATAGCTGGTTACTATATGTATATATTATTACAGTGTAATGTCTCGGCTGTGTATTTAAAAATGGCAGTTCTTTTGTTTTCATTCTCCTGGCTTGTGCACTAGCTAGTGACTTATCTCAGTAAACCAATAGCGTTCAGCTGCGTGTCTTGCTCCACCTTTTGATATCCTTTTGTTGTGCTAGGTACCCTTTCGAAAGGGTACTCAAAAAGTGGTACGGTACTGTTCGCTTTTTGGTACCTTTTGACAGTGGAAACAGCCATAAAAGCATATCGTACCGCACCACTCAGTGGAAACGGGCCATAATACACCCTAAAATGAGCTGTTAAATAAAGTATGTTGCAGATCTGGCCCATTTTTACCAAATTAATTAAGATTTAAGCAACCTGTTTTAAGCTGCACATAATCACAAGCAAATAAATGAAAAAAAAAACTATTTAATTATGAGCACAATAGACCCTGACTCAGTCTAGGCGGAGACTCCTTCACTTCCAGTTCCTGTTTAAAGAGGATATGAAGAGAGCGTCAGCTGTGAACATGAAGTTTCACAAGTGCTGAAGATGTGGGTTCAGCTCACACTTCCTCTATTGACACTAAAAAATATGAGGAAGTGGAAGTACAGAAGCAAAACAAGCAGTAAATTAAAATACCATCAGCTGTTGCAATGTTCAATGCAGACTAAGCATAAACATTATAGGATTTACTGAACGCACAAAATGAATGTAAAATGCAAATACAAATCGTATAGAAAAGCCTAGTTGCTTTTTGGGGTTGACATGATGCTTATATTGCTTGTAATAGAATGCTCAGTTTGCTGTATTCCCAACCTGTGCTCAACTCTTTTGCACATGTTTGCATTTTGTAACAGAAAGTTTCAGTTTCGTGCAAGCAGATTTGCATGAGGAAACCTCAGAAACTTGGCAAAACAAGCAGAGTTTTTGTTTTGTACTTCATCCTAACACCTCTGCACCTCTCTGTCTCTCAGGTGCAGTTGACAGTGCTGGATGTCAATGATTTCCGTCCACGTTTCTCAGAGAGAGTCTTCACCACTAGTGTGTTTGAGAACGAGCCGGTTGGGACATCAGTGATCACTATGAAGGCCACTGACCTCGATGAAGGGGAGAATGCATTGCTCACTTACAGTCTACAGGGCCCTGGAGCGGGTATAACACACACACACAAACACACATACATACATACAGTACATACAAAAATATAGACATAAGGGTTGGAAAGAAATCAGAGGTGAAAATTTGACTTTTAATCAGTTTCTAAATGAATTTAACTGGCACACAGCTTTTGGTAATAGAACATGACATGAGGGGGAATATTTTCCAAAATATAAGTTGTATTTTGCAGCGACTAAGATGATTCTATTAATGATAAGCAAGTAGAGCATGAGCAAAACATGCATACATTTCATAGCGAATGAAGGAGATTTGTTGAGCAAAAAGTACAAGATACATAATAAATATTGTTTTAAATTCTAATATGTTATAATATAAATATTGAAGAATAAATATTTTTTATAATATATATATATATATATATATACAATGCAACACAGTGGCGCAGTAGGTAGTGCTGTCGCCTCACAGCAAGAAGGTTGCTGGTTTGAGCCTCGGCTGGGTCAGTTGGCGTTTCTGTGTGGAGTTTGCATGTTCTCCCTGCGTTCGCATGGGTTTCCTTCGGGTGCTCCGGATTCCCCCACAGTCCAAAGACATGCGCTATAGGTAAAACTGGGTAAGCTAAAATTGTCTGTAGTGTATAGAACGTGCTGGATAAGTTGGCGGTTCATTCCGCTGTGGCGACCCCGGATTAATAAAGGGACTAAGCCGAAAAGAAAATGAATTAATTAATATTTATACACTACCTGACAAAAGTCTTGTCGTCAATCCCAGTTTTAAGAGTAACAAATAATAACTTGACTAGTTGATCTTCTGGAAACGTGGCAGAAGGTCGATTTTTCAGATGAATCATCTGTTGAACTGCATCCTAATCATCACAAATACTGCAGAAGACCTATTAGAACCCGCATGGACCCAAGATTCCCACAGAAATCAGTCAAGGAAAATTCATGGTTTGGGGTTGCATTCAGTATGGGGGCGTGCGAGAGATCTGCAGAGTGGCAAAATCAACAGCCTGAGGTATCAAGACATTTGTGCTGCATTACATTACAAACCACAGGATAGCGCTCCTTCTCATACTTCAGCCTCCACTTCAAAGTTGGTCAAAGGTGGTCCAGGATTGGCCAGCCCAGTCACCATATATGAACATTATTGAGCATGCCTGGGGTTAGATGAAGGAGGAGGCATTGAAGATGAATCCAAAGAATCTTGATGAACTCTGGGAGTCCTGCTAGAACACTTTCTTTGCCATTCCAGATGACTTTATTAATAAGTTATTTGAGTCATTGCAGAGATGTATGGATGCAGTCCTCCAAGCTCATGGGAGTCATACACAATATTCATTCTGTTTCCACTGCAGCATGACTTTATATTCTATACTGTACATTGTTTCTGTTAAGTGAACAGACTTTTGTCTAAGCAAAGTCAGACCTTACTGTCCTAATTAAATAATTAAAAATAAAGGCATGATCATATTTTATTTTGGTAAAATAAGTGTAATCTAGAGGCCTTTGCCTTTCATATAAGCCACTTCTGATACCAAATGATCAACTAGAAGTCAAGTTATTATTTGCTGTTCCTAAAACTTGGATAGACGACAAGACTTTTGTCCGTAGGGTAGTGTATTCAACAATTCAGTTTTGACATGGTGTGGTTTACAGTCATTTGCTTACTTATTTCTAAATTATTTTCTTAGTACATTGTATGCATGAAGTACTTCTATTTATTATATGAACATGTATTTTGTATAAACTTAATATATGTATATATAACTTTATATTTATCATGTGAACATATGTTAGTCCCATATTTCTTGTCCCAGACATTTCTTTTTGTTTTCTTTTGTTGTTTGTTTTGTAAACCTCCATCAATTTTAATGTACATTTTCCACTTTATGGTTTGCTTTTTTATTGACCATCATATCACTTCTTTGTGAAGTGCTCAATTATGCTTGCTTAAAGGGGACCTATTATGCAAAAATCACTTTTATAAAGGCTTTAAACACAGTTGTGTGGAACAGTGTGTGAATCTAGCCAGCTGTTAATAGTAAAAAAAATATTAAAGTTTTTATAATGCAGTCTGCAGAAACACTTTAATTGACATTCTCCCTTTGTACATGTCATCAGAGGGCAAAAGCCCCACCCATTAGTGGTGATCTCTCCCTCATTAGCATAGGACATTAGTCTTGTTTTTGAACCTGCAGCTATGCTGACACACAGGCATTTGTAGCTTCGCCCTCTTTTAGGAACGAGCCCAATCTCAATTTAAAGCGACAGGCACCAAAATGACACAATCAGGATCAAAGTCTAAAAGGGGCAGTTTAAAGAGTTTAAAAACATTATCTGTGGGGTATTTTGAACTGAAACTTTACATACACACTCTAGGGAAATCAGACACTTATTTTGCATCTTGTAAAAAGGGTCTCCTTTAATTCAAAATTACAATTCTCTATTCGATTTGTTAACTTAGTTAAATAAACATTCAAATTCATTAACTGAAAAGTAAAGTCATTGTGAGTGTAGATAAACCTGCATTTGTCATTGTTGCTAATGTGTTTTTGTCTCTCCATCGCAGATGCGTTTTCTCTGGATCCTGACACTGGGCTGATTCGCTCTCTGCGGTTACTGCAGAGTTTCGAGAGGTTCAATCTGACGGTGGTGGCGACTGATCAAGGCAGACCTCCACTCTGGGGGACCGCCAGTCTTCAAATCACTGTCATAGATGTCAACGACAACAGACCGATTTTTGTGCGACCTGCCAATGGCACCATTATGCACATACTAGAGGTGTGTACTGCTGAAAAAAAACACTCAACCACTCCGTGTTATTCCTAAAGCATTCATAAATCAAGTTTTTTTTCTCTCACAAATTACAACTCAATTGGTGTTTCCCAGTGATGGGTTGCAGCTGGAAGGGCATCTGCTGCGTAAAACATATGCTGGATAAGTTGGCGGTTAATTCCGATGTGGCGACCCCAGATTAATAAAGGGACTAAGCTGAAAAAAAATGTATGAAATTACAACTCATCTACTTTGATGTGCTCTGTTATCTCACAACTTCACTATCTTTCTCACATCAGAGAGTAATTGATAGTAATATGTGTTACAGCTTGTTGGTTAGGTGTGCTGAAACATGTAGTAGACATCTTACTTGTGTGGTCTGCTCTTGTGTTTGTGTGATAACCAGATCATGTTGCCAGATCCAAGACTGTGTCAGATTTCTTTGTAAAGCCTTTTATTATTGCACCAAAGTGATGAAACCAGCCTCAGTAACTCAGAGAGCTCTTAGATATAGTGCTGTTGGTATTTTGAGTACTTTGAGATAATTTTGTAAGCTCCCTTTGCATTAAGCAATATTTATATGGATAGTCAACTAGGGTGTCACGGTGGCGCAGTGGGTAGCACGATCTCCTCATAGCAAGAAGGTAGCTGGTTTGAGCCCCGGCTGGGTCAGTTGGCATTTCAGTGTGGAGTTTGCATGTTCTCTCCGTGCTCGCGTGGGTTTCTTCTGGGTGTTCCGGTTTCCCCCACAGTCCAAAGACATGCGCTATAGGTGAATTGAATATGCTAAATTGGCCGTAGTGTATGTGTGTGAATGCAAGAGTGTATGAGTGTTTCCCAGTGTTGGGTTGTGGCTGGAAGGGCATCCGCTGTGTAAAACATATACTGGATAAGTTGGCGGTTCATTCCGCTGTGGCGACCCCTGATTAATAAAGGGACTAAGCCGAAAAGGAAATGAATGAATGAATAGTTCAGCTAAAAATGAAAATATGCTCACCATTTTCTCAGACTCAAGTGGTTTCAAATCTATCCATCTATCCGCATCTAATCGAGTTTATTTTGTTTTGGTTGAACATAAAAGAAGATACTTTGAAGAATGTAGACGTTGACATCCATAGTTGTGGAAAAAAGGGCATCTGGTTTTCATCATTCTTCAAAATGTCTTCTTTTGGTGTTCAACAGCAGAAAGAAGCTCAAACAGGTTTAAAGCAAGTGGGCAGAATTATAATTTGGCGTGAACTACCCTTTTAACCTTCTAGGGCCCGAGTGTCCACACAGTGGACAGCACATTTTTAGTTCTTAAGTGGCTATTTAAAATACTTTGAATGTTTTATATTTTGTTACAGACATACAGTGTCATCCTGCAACTGTTTTGCAGCATTTGAAATGTCCCAAACCCTATTTTTAACTGTCCAAAATGGGGAAAAAATTGTTTTTATTCTTTGATAGTCAAAGCAAATTCAAAAAAATATTATATGTTAAATATGCATAAAAGAAAATTCGGGAAAAAGTGTTTTATGTAAATTCGGACCACGAGGCCACATATATAGACATCATTTTTCTCTAAAAGTACATCATATCAAAAGATGATACTTAGATTTCTATTCTAATTAGGTTCCAATAAGCCCAAATAGCAAAGAGAAATAAAAAATGCATGTAAAAAAACATCTTGGGCCTTAAGAGGATACACATTGGATTAGATTCAGAAGCATTAAATAGACCTTTTATGAATCCAGAAATTCTAATTGAAGACAAAAATAATGATTCTGACTAAAATCTCATGCATGGATGAACATACAGAGTCCTCACCGTTCAATACTGTTGACCCAAATCTGTCACATGGGGTGTTTATCTCTCTACTGAACATAAGCATTAAAGAATATATATGCAGGTTAGTGAGCCTAGGTCTCGAATTAATTCAGCTAAGAAGTCTGAAATAAACAAAATCTTCAAAATATATACAAATAAAATGCAAGCAGTACAAATTAGCCCTTTTTATGCATCAAACAAAAATGAGCAAATTTGAAAGAGTCTCAATGCGTGGTTGTGATTAATATCTTTAATATCAGATACAGACCATCAGCCCCGTTTTAGCATGATCTATTTGATATGTTGGTATGTAAACAAAAAGCACTTCAGGACAAAATGTTTAAAAAATGTCCCCCACTTTTGACTTCATCGAATTTGACATTCACCAAAAGTAGCATAGACACTTCTGTACACAAATGTGTGTTTCCGCTTTTGTTACTGAATGCCAGTCACTTGTTCTGCCTTCTTGATGACAACACGCACATTTTTAAAGATAACAAATGATAATTAATAGAGAAGCAATGTCTAGTCTGAATGGTCCATGACACCGCATACATTTAAATGTAGGTTTAAAGGTAGTATGTTGTTATTATTCTTTTTTTAATATATAGCTGAAGTCAGAAATATTAGCCCTCTTGTATACCCCCCCCCCTCCCCTTTTCTTACAGAAAGAATATTTTGTCAACTAATTTCTAATACCTAATTTCTTTTGTCTTTGCCATGATGACAGTAAGTAATATTTTACTAGATATTTTTTAAGATACTATTATTCAAGGCAAGGCAAGTTTATTTATATAGCACATTAAAATAAATAAAATTAAAATTAAAAGAATTAAAAATGATTAAAAACAGATTAAAATGTGTTAAAAAAGGTTTAAAAAATACAAAAAGAAAAGATGTAGCACAGTGCTCATTCAGTAAAGGCACAGCTAAACAGATTTGTTTTCAGTCTTGATGTGAATGTGCCTAATGTTGGAGCACATCTGATCATTTCTGGAAGCTGATTCCAGCAGCAGGGGGCGTAGTAGCTGAAGGCGATTTCACCCTGCTTTGATTGAACCCTCTGAATTTCTTGTTTATTTGATCCTAAAGATCTGGTTGATCTGTTAGGTTTGTATTCAGTGAGCATATCTGTAATGTATTGAGGTCCTAGGCCATTTAGTGATTTATAGACAAGTAGTAATACTTTAAAATCTATTCTGAATGTAACTGAGAGCCAGTGCAAAGACCTGAGGACAGGTGTGATGTGCTCTGATTTTCTGGTTCTGGTCAGAGTCCTGGCCGCAGCTTTCTGGATGAGTTGCAACTGTCTGACTGTCTTTTTGAGAAGGCCAGTGAGGAGGCCGTTACAGTAATCCACCCTGCTGCTGATAAAAGCATAAACAAGTTTCTCTAAGTCTTCACTGGAAACAAAGCATCTGATTTTTGCAATGTTTTTGAGATGATAGTATGCTGATTTAGTAACTGCTTTGACATGACTATTGAAACTCAGATCTGACTCCAGAGTCACACCAAGATTCTTGACCTTATTTTTTGTTGTTTGACCTTTAGTGTCAAGGCACGCATTCACCTTGAGAACCTCATCTCTGTTCCCAAACGCAATGACGTCAGTTTTCTCTTTGTTTAACTGAAGAAAGTTTTGGCACATCCAACTGTTCATTTAATCAATGCATTGGCAGAGGGTGTCAATAGGGGCTGAAGTCATTAGGCTGTCAGGCTAAATAGATCTGAGTGTCATCAGCATAGCTGTGGTAGGAAATTTGGTTCTTTCTCATTGTTCGGCTCATTAGGAGCATATAAAGGTTGAACAGGAGAGGTGCCAGAATTGAGCCCTGTGGGACTCCACATGTCATGGGTGTCCACCTCGACCTATGGTCACCTATTCTGACATAGGCTGTTTCTCAATTCCAAGAACACAGAGAACGAAGTCACGTTCTTGTGGAGACCGGTCTTGCTAGGTTACCTTGGAAAAACGAATTTGGGAGGCCGCGAGAACAGAGAAGACCTGTGAGAAATGAGATGCTGCGTTCTTCCCTGGTTCCTCCTGATGGTCACATGACCTTCAAGCGTTTTTAAACGAAAATTATTTAAACATTACAGCATTCATACAACGGTTTTTTGTTTTTCCCCTTTTCTATATATCTATATATATAAATATATAATATGCATAAAACATTATAAATATACCTTGCACAATACAAATATAACAAATTTTAATACGAATTTCAGTATTTAAACACCTTTAATGTGTTTATGCCTTTATTAAGATTTTCATGGTAATGTTTACTTTCACCGTCTCATTTAGGGAAACTCCTGAGATAAATAAGGTATCTCTCTGAACTTTAATAATAAATCTATATAGAATGCTGCGCTTCCCACCTCCTTTATTCAGCCGCAATGAGTTCTGGGACTTCTCGAGCGAGTTTTCCGCTCAAGTTTGCATTGAAGCGTCCTTGATATCAAGAACACATCCGGGAACTTTCACGCGTCCTCCGTTCTTGTGGTCTTGAGTTTTGGAACTGAACTTCGGCAGTTGGTGATGACGTTACACGAGAACACAGGGACGCAAGATCGCTGAAGAATGCATATTGAGAAACAGCCATAGTAACCTCTCCCTTCAAGCTAAGATCTGAACCTTTTGAGGACCGTCCAAGACAGCCCAACCCAGTTTTCCAGCCTATCCAGAAGTGTGCTGTGATCGACAGTGTCAATTGCAGCACTGAGATCGAGCAATACCAGCACTGTTACTTTGCCTGAATCTTTGACTTTTTTTTCTTTGCTGTTCAATACTTTGACCCAGATCTGTCACATGGAGGTTTGTCATATTTGATGCTCTATATCTGGGCTGTTAGAGACTGGGATGACCCGTGTTTCTATAAAGTCAGATATAACATTCTCATGTTTTGTGTGTGTGTTAATGCAGGAACAGCCTCCTGGACTGGTGGTGTATGAAGTGTTTGCCACAGATGAGGATGAGGGGGTGAACGGAGAAGTTCGCTACAGTTTCCTGCAGACAGGAGCTGGAAACAGAGACTGGGAGAACTTCCATATTGATGCCGTGACAGGAGTGATCACTACTGCGGTTAAACTGGACAGAGAGAAACAAGCCTTGTACAGCGTGAGTTGGTTTATAGCCAAGGCCAATGGATGTTTAGTGTTGCACTTTAACTCTTTCTCTGCCATTGACCAGATATCCTGTCAATCGAGAGGCATTAAAATATTATTAAATGTAAAATTAAAATAGGTTTTTTTAGATGTTATGTTTTAATGATGTATTTAAGCTAGTGTGCTCCAAAACTGACAAAATTCAGGTTTAGAGGATATAAACCTGATTTAAATCTCCAAAGCTTGCAATTTCTTACTTCCGCCTTAAATGGATACTTTTTTTTACATCACCTCATGCTTCTGTTTCTCATCATACTTCTGACCAATCAAATGCTCTCTGGTATCTGACATGCCCCGCCCCCTTCAAGACACTTCTCATTTGCTTTCATTCAATGCGCTTGAGCTCAACCACTTTTACTGACAGTGTTGAGATAAAAAGAAATTGTAATGGCTCTCATTGGCTAAAAGGGGAGGGGCTACTATGTTTCACCCTGTCTTCATGTTTCAGCTGAGTTTACGTAAATTTGGAATAAACAGTGCACATTTTTATAGCACTTCACAGGATCTTAAATGCGTTTCTAGGTGTTAAAGTTATATTATGTTAAAGGAAGCTTTTGCGCATGTTACGGGAGTTCTATGTCTCTCAGGTACGAAATATAAACATGATCAGAGGAAGTGAAGATCACATATAAAATATAGAAAATGAAGAGGTGTACACCTTTTCTTCGACTTGCTCTCTATCAGGGTTTGCCATTGCGAAATGATCCACCCTGTCAGTCTGGACAACATTACATATGTTTATGTATTTTAAACACACAAACACACGAATATGTGTATATACACTACCAAAAAAGGTCAAAAGTTTGGGGTCAGTTTTTTTTTTTTTTTTTTTTTAAGAAAATTATTCTGTTAATCAAGGCGGCATTTATTAAATAAATTGTAAAATATTTATAAAAATTTGTAATAACTGCTTTCTTATTGTATGTATTGTCAAATGAAATTATTACTCCAGTCATTATTGCTTTTATTACTATTACATTAATAATATTAAAAATAATAATAATTAATATTAGAGTGATTTCTGAAGGATCACGTGACTCTGAAGACAGGAGTAATGAAGCTGAAAATTTTTCTTTAAAATCACTGGAATAAATTGTTAAATTAAATTATAAACTACTTTTGAACAGTTTTTTATAGTGGAATAACATTTTACAATTTTACAATTTGTACTGTATTTTTGATTAAATAAATGATTAAATAAATGCGTTGGTGGATAAGCTTATTTTAAAACTTTTGACCCATAGTGTATGTGTATATATATATATATATATATATGTATGTATACAGTTGAAACCAGAAGTTTACATACACTCTAAAAAAGGAACATAACAATTTTTAAAAAAAATGTCTGATGTTAAATTTTACTAAACGTTTACTATTTTAGGTCTGTTAGGATTACCTAAATCATTTACATTTGGTAAATGCCAGAATAATGAGAGATTTTTTTTTTAGAGAATTTTTTATGATTTTCTAGACAGTCAAAATTTTACATACATTTCCTTGGTATTTTTTTGTAAAACTGTATAACTTTGGTCAAATGGTTTGGGTATCCTTCCACAAGCTTTCTCACAATAGTTTGAAGGAATTTTGGCCCATTCCTCCTGACAGAATTGGTGCATCTGAGTCAGATTTGTAAGCTGTCTTGGTCGCACAAGCTTTTTCAACTCTGCCCACAAATTTTCTATAGGGTTGAGCTCAGGGCTTTGCGATGGCCACTCCAAAACATTCACTCTGTTGTCCTTAAAGCACATTTTAACTAATTTGACAGCATGCTTTGGGTCATGGTCGGTTTGGAAGACCTAATTGTGGCCAAGTTTTAATTTCTTGGCTGATGTCTTGAGATGTTGCTTCAGTATTTCTACATAATGTTCTTTCTTCATGATGCCATCCATGCTGTGAAGTGGACCAGTCCCTCCTGCAGCAAACCCCACAACATGATGCTGCCGCCCCCATACTTCACAGTTTACATACTTTGTCCTCCAAATGTAACACTGGTCATTATGGCCAAACAGTTCAATCTTAGTTCCATCAGACCACAGGACATGTCTCAAAAAATTGGTCTTTTTCCCAGTGTAATTTAGCAAATTGTAATCTGGCTTTTTTGTTGATTCTGGCTTGTTGATTTTCCCATGTTGTCACACAAGGAAGCAGTGTGTTTGAGGTTTTCCTTAAATACTATTCTACAGTTGCGCCTCCAATTAACTCAAATGTTGTCAATTAGCCAATCAGAAACTTCCAAAACCTTGACAGCATCATCTGAGCTTTTTCAGAGGCATAATAATCTTATTATATGTAAACTTGACTTTCAAGAAAAGTTATAACAATTTCTCCAAAAATTTCTCTCTCATTATTCTGCTATTAAGCATAACAGAAACAAATTTGATAATCCTAACTTACCTAAAAGAGAAAAAGTTTAATCACATTAACAACTGACTTTTTTTTAAAGGGTTATGTGCCTTTTTATACAGTGTATGTAAACTTCTGGTTTCAACTGTGTTTGTGTTTGTGTGTGTTTGTGTGTGTGTGTGTGTGTGTGTGTGTGTGTGTGTGTGTGTGTGTGTGTGTGTGTACGTGTTTTTGTGACATATCAGGACACAAATCTGTATAATGACGTGGGTATGACACAGGCATTACAAAAAGGAGGTGAAATATGAGGACATTGGTGATGCCTTCACTTCTCAAAAAGCTTCTAAATCACACAGGATGAGTTTATTCAGAGAGTAAAGCTGTACAGTCTCCTGTGATGGTTGGGTTTAGGGGTAGGGTGGGGTGAGGACAATATAATATACGCTTTGATCTGTATAAAATGAATGGAAACCTATGTAATGTACCCACTTTTCACAAAAACAAACATACCTAAACGAGAAAAAGTTTAGTCACATTAACATCTGACTTTTTTTTTAAAGGGTTATGTGCCTTTTTATACAGTGTATGTAAACTTCTGGTTTCAACTGTGTGTGTGTGTGTGTGTGTGTGTGTGTGTGTGTGTGTGTGTCTGTGTGTGTGTGTGTGTGTGTGTGTGTGTGTGTGTGTGTGTATATATATATATATATATATAAAACATGGTGATAAACCTGAACACATGAACATAGAATACAAATTTTTTGGTTGAAAGCAGAGGCTGGGTTGGTAATATTTATAGCAGAAAACATTTTGAGAGCTGTCAAATTTAGGTGAAAATCATCAAAAATGCGGTGGTGGCTGGCAACTAAAAAAAATGCTGCTGGGAAAAGCGTTAATGACAAAATGCAAAACACTCAGAAATGAAAACAGAAAAAAAGTGTCAAAATAAATAATGTAAATCTGTGTGTTTGTGTGTAGCTGGTTGTGGTGGCGTATGACCTCGGGCAGCCTGTCCCATATGAGACCATGCAGCCGCTGCAGGTGGCTCTGTCTGACATCGATGACAATGAACCCGTCTTCCTTAAACCTCCGGTAAGGTTTTTAATCATTATTGTTTAACAGATAAAAAATAAAAAACACATCTGATACAGTTTTCTCAAGTAGGTATTGTAGGCTAGAAGTAGAATAAACACTGTGAAGCCTGATATATGAAACCAAAGTATTTAGTTTATTAGTATTTTTATTTAGCAGTTTATTTAAACTTTAGACATAAAAACTTGCTTATAAGTCAATTTGCAAACTGAATAAACATACTTACTCTAATTTGTACTTATTAAAATATATTAAAAATATGTGATCACACAAAATTTTATTTTAAGTAATTAAAAAACTTCATGACAAGTAAGTGAAACTAACAGTTTGACAAACAGTAGCAAAGTTTAAAGTTACAAATGAGTATTTTGGGGCTTTTAATGTGTCATCGGATTATACTTTTTCTAAACATACCATATAAGGTTTTTTGGTAGACTATATAAACTATTGTTGCACTAACTTACATTTTAGTGAGTTAATAATTAATTCAATAAGTCATTATAGTTTTGGGGCGTCAGAAAAAAGATTACTCTTACATTTATTTTATAGAAATAAGATGGGATGGCAAAAAGAAGCTTGTTCAATAGATTTAGAATTACACTAAAATACTTTTACAAATACTTTAAAAGACAACAGAAAGCTTGTAGCACATTGTGTTTTCAGCCGAAAAATTATAGTCCTACAGTGTTCAACATAATTGAGTACACCCCATTTTTGAAAATGAATATTTTTATCAAT